>CM076584.1:1505547040-1505822812 GCA_034641835.2 Pinus albicaulis | reverse complement strand
TAATGTTATGAGATACTAATGTTGTTACTCAACATCATATCGGAGTCATTGATGAAAAAGTCATTGGTTAATAAATTTGTGTTCCAGTTTTTGGAAAGTTCTAGTAAGTTCACATTATCGCACATTTCCTTCTTTAGTGTGATTCCTTAGTTGTTTTGAGGGAACTTTGAATTTGTATATGTAATTTGCTTCTACCCTACTTACACTAGTGATTATCACCTTATATTTTTAATATTTTGGGATGCATTTATTGCCTAGAGCTGAATTGGTATGTAAACTTGCATTGAACACATTTACTGCTACTTATATATGCCTTGTTATTGGTAATGTTTTTTACATTTCTTGATTATGTCTTGTTTTCGTAATTATTTACATTTTGAACTGTAAAATTGGCTTAAGATCTGATCTTTCATCTACATTGTGATTCCCTGTTGTTACAACAAAACCTAGCACCCGCAAAAAGTATAAAGTCTCAATCACGATGGTGTTAGTTTTTTTACAATGCAAGAATATTACCTACTCACTTTGAGTATCTTTTCCTTTCTCTTTTGGTTGGATCTTCTTCAACTCAAGGGGGCATCCCTAAAAGGTAGGATTGCTAGGCTATATAATGGGGGCAGAAGGTGATTTAATAAGATGAGTGGTGGTTGTAGTGTATGAAATAGGATGAAGAAAAAAAAATGGACAAAAGCAAGGAATGAATGAGAAGGAAGGAAATTGGTGCCTATTAGTTATGGGCTAATGGAGCCATAAGGCATTTGGATAAATGAGAGAACTTGTATGTCACAAACAACTACTTTGAAGCAGGTCATACGGTAGAAGATTTTTGTTTACCATTTTCTACCAATTAGTAGATGAAGAAAAAGTTTGATACATTCATCTTTAAGGTGTGTACTTGAGATGAAAAGGGCCTAATGTATGCATTTGATCCTTATGTGTTCGCTGGAAATGTGTTGTAGAAAAGCAGTCTTCAAGGGCTAAATTGCTACTCATCAATCCGTTCATAAGGTGCTATTTTATGGCTGTAGTATGCTTCAAAATCTGCAACATAGTTGATAGAAGAAAGGGAAACAAGTGCAAAAACAGATAGCCAATGTTAAGGTATCTGTGGTATTCCTTTTCTAATTATGCAATATTTCCTGTTCACAGTTATGGTACGCATTAGCCAAGACACTGTCAGAGAGGGCTGCATGGGCGCTGGCCATGGACAGAGGGTTGAATATGGTGACAAGCAACACATCTCTGATTGTGGGACCTGGTATCACATATAAAAGCTCAGGATCTACCATTGCATATCTTAAAGGTGAGGGTGAGAGATTTGCATACCAAATAGACTCTGTTCTAGAACGTACAAATATGGTATAGTAATCCCTTGGAGAGGATCCAATCTATTGGTATAGTAATTCCAATACCGTATCAGGTGTGGCAAACCGAGCACGTTTGGAAACCAAACTTTGGATCAATGTGTCTTCTATCAACATCTTTGGAACATGGACCTCAACTCTGCCCTTTGGCTCTGGATTTGGTTCTAGCTATCCAACTCTATTTCCCGACTTCACTTGTTTCTGTAGTGTGAAAATAGTTAAATTTACTATTAATTCTCAACTCCAAGCAATATTTAGATTTGGAACTATTTAATCAAAATACATTCCCATTTTATTCAAGTCCTTTTCAGTCTTAGAATTGGCGATAATCTATCTTGGTAGCTATTGGTTCCATTATTAAACCATCACATTTTATCAGGGAAACATTCATGGGGCAAGATCTGGATGAAAAAATACCTGAGATGAACAAATACAATCTGGTGTGAAGGATCTCATTTTTCTTGAGCTAGCTAGGTGAATATGTCGTCCATAGTAGGTAAAACCATATAAGACACACAATATTTGAGATTTGAAATGTTTCTCAAAGAGTGCACCGCCATTAAAGCTCAGTCACTCAGCCAAAAAATCAATGCGGAGGAGACTCCAGGAGGTATGCCCCGCCATTCTTCACTCGAAAATTAATTCCTCGTGATCACTAGCCAACTTAAGTTCGTCGAAGCATTCGGGTATGCATAGCCTTTCTTGCATTGAATCTTTAGTGGTCTCAAGCAGTATTCCTGTTCTGTTCATGTCAATGCATCGAATTTAAGCTCAAAGAAATCTGAAATTCAGAATAAAGTAATTCACAATGTCTTCAGGTGGAGGTGGCCATGATACACAACAAAAATCAACACGATCTAGAATTCAAAATAATGTGGCAGTAAAGAAGATCTCAACCGATTTTTATCTAGTGATTTAAAGCAACAATCTGCACAAATTTTTTGTAAATGACAAGTCTTAACTTTCTCCCCCTTTAGCCACTATGATCAAACCTATTATCTAAGCAGAAGCGTCGATATCAAATCAAATCAAGTGTTAGTGTTGGCTAATGCTGGGGTTCAAGGTGTTCTTGGAAGATGGTAAAAAAATTGGTTAGTAGCAGAATATATGAACTTACAAGGAGCTTTTTTTGTTGAATATAATCCCTACAGCTCATTACTATGTCACAATTTTATTTCTTTACAGATTTCAGGGGATTAAATAGCATGCTTTTGGAATAAGGCCACAAGTATCCTTACATAAAAGTTAGGTTATGAGGCTTTATCCTACATGGATTTGCTGCGAGAAAGACATTGATGGTAGGTAAGCATTTGGAAGATTTCTTAAATTAGAACCTTCTCCTCGTTATCTCTATCAAACAGAATTCTGACTTGTGAAAATGGATAAAAGTGCTATTGGCAGGGACCAAATCACTGTATTTTCTGCAAATGTTAAGGGAAATTTGTGTATCACCTCTTTATTACATGCTCATATGTTATTTCTGTATGGCAAGATGTTCTCTAATCTTTAAATTGCCGAGGACAATTTAATTCTGGGTCCCTACTTCAGGGTCTTGAGACATGGTTTTCACACACTCAATTTTGAGCTCTTCTTAGCTATATTATGTGGGGGTTATGGATGGTTGGAACAAGTGGAATTTTGAGGATCTGGCAGAATAAGTGGACGGTTGGAATAAGATAGAGAATCTGGTAGCGCATATAATTAGAATTTTCTATAAATAAAGTTGCAGAGATAAAAAGCCAAAGGATTTTAAGATAAATCATAATGAAGCAAGGGTTTTTGATGGAGCAAGGTATTCCAGAAGATGCAGATATGGTGTTGTTTTGTTTTTATCTCACCCGTTACTCTACCTTAAAGTTTGGAGCTGATCAAGGGTTCAAATAAGAGGATAGAACTATTTGCCTTGCAGTTTTTTTGAAGTCTTAGTTTTATTTAGAAAATGATATCAAATATTTGTAGGTACCAGGAGTTTCAAATTTGAAAATGGCATTGGTTTATTGAGAAGTGTCAAATCAGATATTTGCAACTACTAGGAGTTTCGAAGTTGAAAATTGCATTGGTTTAATGACAAGTGACAAATCACTAATTTAGTGTTGTCTCCTTTGCTTCACAGAATTAGAGAGACAGGGTTCACTCTTTGGTCCATTGCAACATCTGTATAGAGAATTTAACAAATCAGCCAACGGACTCTGAAATTTTTTTATGGCATAACAGAAAGGTTTGCTCTTGTTCAAGGAGTTCAAGGGGGAAGCAAGCTTCCCAGTGAGATATAAAATCCTCTATTGACTTAGAAGAACAATGGGAGGTGCTATAATTGACTTGTAACTCTTGTTTTCATGTATAGTGTATACAAATTGTAGAAGATGGATGTGGTATGTATTTGGGGTAAATCCAATGGTTAAGTTCCAATGTATTTAGACTAGTAGTTTTGTATGAAAGCGCAGACTTTTCCATGCATATTTTTCTTTTACACTTGAAATAGAAAACACAGTTTTTTCTTGGAAAAAAAATGTGTGTAAAAGACTAAAGATGTAAACAACTCAAAGATTTAGAATCCATGAAGGGGGCGTATGAAAGAAATAATTCATACTTTTGATATTTGATATTTGATAGTGAAATTATAATATGCCTTTTTTTTTCTTTTGTAAGTAAGCGAGAGTTGTATTATATTATAAAATTCTGAAGATTACATTTGACTTCAAACGTGCTCGGTTTGCCACACCTCATACCATTCCCTAACAGGTAAAAAACAATTAATTATTGTTCAGTTATTGAAATCACTGAAGATTATGTATCTTCAAGATTTAAATTGGGTTTCTTACCTAATTATATTTTTTCTTTAGCTATTATGTCACAATGAAATTAATCATACATAGATACTCTCCAAAGATAATAATGAATTCATTATTTATTTGATTTTTTTTCATAATTTGGTAACAAATTTGAAAAACCAACGGTCTACCAACAATGTCTGAATAATAAGAAGCTGACTGGATTGATGGTTGGATATGGAAACTGTGCAACCCTAAGCAGCAAACTGTAAGGCAAGGGGGGGTTTCCCATGTTACAACTTAACAACAACCATGAATGAGGGGCACAAGAAAACTTGGGGAGTTTACATGTTCAAACTATATCCATTTTTGTACATACTGTAATGTAATTTTCACTTCAAGGTTTGGATAGTTGGCAATAAGTCGATTTCCATAACGACCAACATTAAAATTTTAGCCGATGACTAAGGCTCTCTACCATATGCAGTTTTTTTCGTTAATTTCTGATCTAAAATCAATTTCTTGATTTCTGGCAAGGAAAGGGCAAGTAAGTTGTTGATGGGTTGTTTGGTGTGTGAATAAAAAGTGGGATACCCCACACTTTGGAATTGTTTTATCATTATTAAAGTTCCTCCTTTTGTTTTACCATTATGGGAAGTTTCACTTTCTCTTATCATGAGTTGTGTTATGAATGGAATGAGAAGTTACACTTTCTCTTATCTTGAACTGTTTTATGAGTGGAGTGCATAATGTTCATTTGATGGTATTTTTATATATTGGGATGTTGAATTCTTTAATTACAAGATAAAAAATTGAATACTACTTTGCCCGGTCAAACTTTTATTTTTAAAGTTTTTAGTCAAGCACCGTCATCGGTCAAACTTGTGAGAGGCCACTGTTGTGAGAGGCCTGGATTGTGTAATAGTTGTGTAACTGCTGGTGCCTGTTGGTGATTATATGCATGGAGGAGAGCTGACCTCCATTGTTGCATTGGACTATGGAGGGATGAGTTGAGCTTCATGAATTTATGATACCGCCCCCTCGAATTCCCCGATCCATTCCCACAAGCAAATTCTGCCATGAGCTGAGTCGGTTTGGATGTGCGTAGCAGACAGTGAGGCATAATTGTTGGTTTGGAGGTGTGTTGGGATTGTCTTATTGACTCTGTTTATTAGTTATTGGCTTTTTAATTTTTGTTCGACTTGTTCTGCTCATTGAATAAATCGGCAGAGGCATGGGCCTTTGTGTTGGAGGATTGTTGAAACAAAATGATCTACAAAGATCCCAATTTGTTGAAACTCCTCTCCAACCTCAATATCAGAATTAGTAGTAGCATGAGCAACAACACTACGCTTAGCAGAACTAGAAGAACACGTTTTCCAAACTGCACGAGAACTACTTCCCTCATGAGTCACCAGGTTCCATGCTTTGTCTTGGTGGTTCTCTTCCTTCTACTCATGGTTCAACTACCATATCTTCATTGGAACCAACAACCCGAACTCCACTAGACAATGATTCACCATTTTGTACTAGTGATTTTCCATTTGTACTGGTGATTCGCCATGTTTTTACAAGATAATATAATCTTGTGAGAGATTCACCAAAAAATTATATATACATATTATATTATTAATAAAATCGCCTTCCATTTTTCCTATGTATCATGGGGATTCGCCTATTTATTATGTTGATATTGCAACAAGATGATGAGCTTAGTGGAAAGGAGTCGCCTTCACTAAGTGGGCCCGCAGGGTATTTTTGGCGCAAAGTCTATTTTTAGACTATGTCTATTTTTAGACATATGGATCATGTTCTATGAGTTGCAGGATGCTATTTGTGGATGGTTGGTCAAGTTGGAAAAAAATAGATGGACTTCTATTTTTATACATATTGGGCAGAATCTATTTTTAGATTGCAGTCTAAATAGATATGTCGAATATTATTAGCTCTTAATAATATTTGGACTCTAAAAATTATCTTATCCTCTTGGAGCCGTCAGTTTGATGCACGGATGTGGCACATGTAGGCGACGAAGGAATTATGCAATTCCCCAGGGTTTAGTGGAGCTATTTCATGGTTGACTTGAGTTAGAACTCATGTGAGAGTTTGGTGGAGTTGATGAGACGATTAATGGAGTTGTGTTCGAGTTAAACTCAGTTGAGCTAGTTGTATCTAGTCTAAGTGAAAGATACACTAGTGAGAGTTAAGTGAATTAACTAGTTAATTAATTCACAACTAATAAATGACTAACAAGTGAACAGAAACAACAACTAACTACAGTGCATGTCAGTTTCAGTGGAGACCGAGTGGAGAGATAGGTGAAAGGGTGAGATGGACTATCCGTTGTGACTATGCGGGTGCATGAGATTTGCACACACATTGATGGAGAAGCCAATGAGGATTGCGCGGTAGATACCGGTGGGATTTGAACCTGGATCTTGAAATTATGTACTGTGTGGATTTATTGCGGTGGTGGCTACCCAATTGGAAATGAGATTGGAGCATGTGTTTTGTATGATGCGAGCTTGTGTAGTGTGTAACGGTGGAGATTCTACGAGCTTGTGAGGAGTTTGTACAATGATTGTTACATGATCTCTATCATTATAATATAGATAGTTGGGGGTTTTCGGCTTTAGATTTCCCATAAATGTTTGTCTTTATATGTGTGATTAATTTATCGTTAATTTTAATGCTTGTCTGGTGTTTTTAGCAAATTGATGATCAATAGTAGAAGAGGTTATGTATTATGCATGAAGCTCAAATAGTGTGTGATCAGGATAATCTCGGTGAATAATTTAACAGTTATTCAAATTTCTACATATTATATATATAAATTTAGGGGGGTTAAAATTTTCCCTGGTCCAGGATTGAAAGGAAACTTGTATGACATACTGCATGCAATAGACATAGAAGAATCACCTATAGTGCAAGCTGATTTCCTAGGAATTAATGAAAGCAAATAGAAAAAGGTGAAATCAGCAAAGAAGTTGGAGTTTAAGGGTGAAGATGCAACATTTGTTTTCCAAGCTAGGAAACCTGTAACTAGACATTCCCAAAAGGCTCAAGGAACTTAATGCTGAAGTTGAAGGAACCAATAAAGAAGCTACTGTTCCTGAAAAAATAGTTGATCTCTCCTCACCTGTGGTAGAGCATGTAGAAAACAGAGTAATTATAGCACAAGAAGAAATGAACAAATATAAAAGCCCGGAGGAGAAGTTAAGATCAGAAAATCATGATATTTCTAAGTTGAAGAAAAGAGCTAGAAAACATGTCATTGAGAAAACAGAATTTAAGAGGATGAAAGCTGTTTGGGAAGGTCAAATAGTCTCCAAATCAGAAATATCAAGTAGTGAAGAACAGTTCTTCACATGGAAAGTTCCAACCATTAAAGAGGCAAAGTTTGTAAGAGTGATCAACACTCATTTGAGAGCTAGCAATAGAAGGTTAAGAAGACAGGTGGAAGATCTGGAGATATAATTGACAAGGTCTTTGTCTCAATAAATGTTAAAAGGGCAATGAAACAAAATGATAAATCCACAAGACAATCTCTGATCAAATGAAGGTAAATTTTGATGAAGGTTATGTTTTCAAGGTCATATTGATATGTTTTTTAAATAAAAAAAATACCTTTAATGTTTAAGTATATCCAAAGTATGAATTTTGAAGACAATTTTGACAAAACTGCTTACACAGCAGTTTCGTAGCGTAGATAGTGCAAATCTGATGAAATGTGCTACGAAACTGCTGAAGCAGTATTTTTCATATGTTTATATCAAAATTTTGTGGGAATTTTGGTGAGTTTTGTTTTGAAATTGTTGGTGGAAGTGTGTTAATGGAAAATGAAGGCTTCCCTGAAGAAAACAAATCAAAAGTAGATTTGAAAAGGAGCTAAACACTGTGCTACGAAACTGTGCTGCTTTCGTAGCGCAAGTTTATTCTCACCTTTTTGGCATTGTTCGAAGTTTAGATTCTGCACAGTGGGAGAATTGAAGACATATGGTGTAAATATATGGCAACAAGAGACATGTAGACATGATTCATTAATGGTCAAAGTGCTTAAAACAGATAAGGGAATCAAAGGGCCTTAAAAACAGGAATACGTGTTTCCTAAATTCTAGGAAAACATTATCATCAACAACATGGCTACATCAAGTTAAAGATCATCATCTAAATTCGACTTCTTGGAGTGCAGGTGGCAAAATATGTAATAAAGAATAGATAAGGTTGTTAGGAAGGTATTAAAGAGTTTTAGTCCTATTAGAAATAGGAATTTTCATTAGGATTATAGCTGTCAATTTGTAATAAATGACATGTTTATGATTAGAGAAAGTGGTCAAACTCTACGAGTTCGATGGATCTAGTGGAGAAGAAGGAATCCTATTTTGTAAATGTTCTATAAAGATCATAAGATTGAAATTCAAGAGGTTGGACATTTTTATTAGCAAAGACTATGTTATTGTATGTCACTGGTTTTCTTAACTTAATAGAGAGTTCTATTTTGACAACTCAAGATTCATGAGGAGTTCCTGTGTGTTATTATTCTAATGGCATTCTTCAATACTTCTATTTTTAGTGGTGTTTGTATATGATACTTAGAATTCATTCATAATGCTCTAAATTCCTTCATATACAAACTGACTGTGTGTATCACTGTTTTAAATGTTTTACTCCCTTACTTGAATTCCAAATGCCTTGAATTCCATGCTAGATAGACTGTGGTGTTTTTGCTGAATTTATCTTGACTCCATGGCCCAGTGAATGTTTGCTAATGTGTTTTGCAACCATTTATATCATCTATCTGTTTTACCTTAGAGTTATCCATCTAATTATTTATCAAAAATCATAAAATTTTGAGAGAGCCCTCTCAGGTTGAGGAGGCTAAGCCTCAGCTAAAATATTGGTCTGAAATAGTTACACAATGTTTACTTGATGAGCAGCCCATTAGGCTTGATTTTGTGATAACAGATTCTATGGATAGGAAATTTTTTTTCCTTGGAATAGGTTCATCATTGTCACATAGACACAAATTATATCATTCTACAATTATGGCTCATGTTATTTGACAAAATTTATTTTCAAATGGAAGTACCAACCAATTTTTCAACCTAATTCTGAGCATGAATTTACAGTCCAAATTCCAGGGAACCTTATCTACTGCATACTTACCCACAACATCTTCAGATGGCACTTCTGCTTCATTGAGAGTACTAACAAGTTTTTTAACCTGCTCCAAAGTACCATTCTACAAGGAAAACACACTATTTTCAGTATAGTGCACTATAGGGAGCACTATTTTCAGTATAACTTTGAGAACTAACCGTTTATCATTTTCTTTCCATTCTTCTCTCTTCTTCTGTGACTGTATGAATGAGGTGTTGTTCAGATTACTGTTCAGCTTGGGTATTCTAAATATCTTGATGTCATCAGGTGACTGAAATAGCATTTTTCCACCTTTGCTATAGGGGACCCTGCTTGGAGGTTTACACTACATTTGGAATCAATGTGCCTTTGTGCTTGGGGTGTGCCCATTTGAGGAAATGAATCCCCTCCTTCCTTAGCCGTCCTAAACACCTTTGGACTCCTAGAGCATGAAATCAGCTGGAGGTAGACAGGTCAATCTTGGGATCTTTTTTATTTTTTGATTGTACAAATTATTTTTCTTCCTACGTCTTTGAGACTCCTAGAGCATGAAATCAAGTGTAGCTAGATGGATCAATATTAGGAGCTTTTTGATTCTTTGATTGAAAAAATTGGTTTTCTTCTTACATCTTTGAGACTCCTACAACATGAAATTAACTGGGCCTAGATGTATCAATCATGGGAGCTTTTGATTCTTTGATTGCACAAATTGTATTTTCTTCTTAAACATCACTAGCCTAAATTGAGATTGATCCTCTTCATTTCTTTGTTCCTTGTTCCCCTAAGATTTATTAGAAGAAGAGTGAGAATCCTGCTAGAAATTCCTAAAAAAATGTCCAAATCTATGGCAAATATTACACTTGAAAGGTAGTTGATAGTAATACAATTCTTGGAGGAAGATCCTCTCATCTAGCTATAGATGAATGGCCTCCACGAGACCTTTATCCAACTCGATTTCAACACAAATACAAGACACAAAAATTGGCATCCCTTGTGTTCTTCCACTTCAAGTAACTTCCCAAAGTCACCATCGATATCCTTTAGAATAGCCTTGTCCCAAAAGATCAAGAAAAAAAGGGGATGCAAACCCATAACAAAATGAGGAGAATTCCTCCATTGAATTGAAGTTTAGAGACCAAGGATTTAGATACAGTGTAGCAGTGCCTGGAATCCTGTAAAATAAGGACCTGAGCAAAAGATTAAATCCTAATCTTCTTTAGATATGAACAAGAAAGCAAAAAACACCTCTTCAAAGTGTAAAAACAGAGAGTTGTCCCTACATATTTGGAGCCCAACAATCTGAGATCCATATATCTACTGCAATCAGACTATGACGCGCCCAGTGAATTTACATATCAAGTCTCATCCTATGAGGATAGACACTTTCCATCAAGTTTCTGAGGTCTAGATCAACAAATATGGGATCATTTCCTTCTTCACAAATTGGTTTGTTGGGGGCAGCTTAACAGGCATCAGTAAGGCGGCTAACAAATTTTCAAGAAATATATTTGGATGATCAAAAGCAAGGTTGGAAAAATTAGTAGACACACTCTAGACATCCATTAAAAACATACTCTCTATTTTTCAAATAATAATGGTGCCAATTTTAGACTAGAGTATTAGCCCAACAAGGATCCCCTCCTTTCCAAAACATCAAAACATTCCTTGATTTTTTCCTTAGGTGTAACATTCAAGATAGGGATAAGATGGAAGAATTTTATCTGGATAATTTAATACTGCTTGCTAAGAATGTGTGGGACCCCAACTCTCAACTAGGTGATGTGAAATTTATTTCTTTAGTCTCCTAGATGACCCGTGAAGAGACCATGGCAAAATAAATCAAAAGAATCATGGAAAAAGAGATATAATAACCTTTGTGGATCATGGAATAACTACAAGGCCCTCACATTATCACTATTAACAATAATACATGACTAAAAATATTTGATAACATCACCTTGTACCCTTTACTAAGGTAAATAACAATATCATGTATACCGATAAAGGATACCTCTGGAAATAATACGTGTCTATTATTTATAATATTATGTCCGTTAAAAAATACACCGTTTTTAATGTTAAATTTAGACTAATACTTGACATCATGCCCAAGCATGAATACACCATGGCAACACCTTGACATCATGCCCAACTGGGATAGCCTATTTTCATTTATTATCAGTTTGTATAAATGATTCTAACAACGTAATGCATAACAATACTAAATGATGGCTACATAATTAGGAAGCTATAAGTATTTCATACTATCTTAGGTTTGTTTTGGATTTGTAGCTACAATTAATATAACTAAATTTTTTTAGGTTCTATTAGTATTGGGAGATATGCCAAATACTGGATTCCAAATTTCTCGAAATCAATTCCTCGGCATGCGCTCCACATCACCTTCCACTTCCTCTCCATGTCAGTGCCACGTTAGTGCAATGTTTTCACCATGTCATCACCACATCACCAATGAGCCATGTCATGATGATACACCATCTACCACATAGGTGTGCCACATCATTCTACTTCAGTGCCATAACATCATGAACCAAATAACAATGACATGTTATCTTCCATGTGGGTGTTCCACATACCAATGAATATATTACTGTTCTTCACTGCAAATTGAGATTATGATCTTCAAACAGTCTACAAACAGAGATTTTCGAACATCTTCTCTGAGATTTTTAGTGACCTATATCTGAGGTTTTTTGGTGACAAGACAGAAGTAGTAGTCCTTGACCTATAGGAGGGAACCTACAGGTAGACACAACAACCTTTGACATCAATAGCATAACATGCTCCCATTTCCTTTCTTAGAAAAATGAGAAAACAAGAGCACATGGAAATGTGTTTTTTTGGAAAAATGTGGAAGAATTACGTGAAAAATTTGACATAATTATATTTCATGGATTTTACACATTGAGACTTGTTCATGAGAAAGAAATATGCAGGCATTTTTGGCTCAATAATGCCCATGTGCGCTTATATTTTGAAAAACACCTTTGAGATTCATCTTTGACGGCTCAACATTGTGTTTGTGTGTGAGCCAACACACATATACACACAGAGATTACACACGCAGACATAAACATAATTATTATAAATATTGATGTAATTCAAAGAGAAAATATGCAACACTATGGACCTATAACCAAAACCAACTTTTTAACGTTATAAAATGTATCCTAACTCGAAAAAAATAACAATGATTTTGTTTTGTGTAGTGAATTCTTGGCATTAAAATGAATCGGTAGAGCGACTTTAGATACCTTAGGTAGAATAAATAGTTAGTGATGATAGATTAATGTTTGTAGGAAAAATATAGGCAAATTTTCCATCATAAATCCATCCTTATTTTTGGGGTTTGTCCCCTAGCCTTCATTGTTAGCCCCCCTAGTTGGGGGTGACAAGTGTCTTATCCATCATTCTATTGGTCGGTGGCTTATCCCCTTCTAGGATGATGAGTGTGAGGAGATAATATAAGATGCAATAAGATAATTTTATTAGTGTCTAAGTGACCACAAAACTAGGTCAAACTAGCTAAAATTGAGATTGTGATCTTCAAGAAAATTTATCATCATCTGAATGAGGAGGAGGTTATCTGTAGATCTCATTATGTTCACTTAGTACGATAAACCTTGTGTTGGGTGAACCCTTCAACCTTGCAAGACTGGGCTGAGTGGGGAGATTTGAATCCTGGGTGGAAATCATTTTACGTACATGGAGTAACCCCTAGAAAAAACTCAAGGAATCAATGTTATTTGTTAGATCTAGGTCCAACTTTCTAACCTTCACCTGGACCTACAAATGAAGGTTGGAAACTTGACACATATTATAACACCACCATACCAAGTAAATTTGCTGCAATTTTAAGAATTTTTAAATAAACTTGTATTTAATCTTTCCTTTTTTTCCATATGAGATATAAAATTTCAACTCCAAATAATTGGCATGTTTTTTGGAACTAAATGACCCAAGGGAGTTTATGACCTAACAGACTAGACTTCCAGAAAATGGTGGTAGGGAGCAATTGGCTGCAAATACTCTAGGTCCACTCCTAGGCTAATATAGCAGATATACAATTACCAGAACATGGGCGCTCATTCTACTACAAAAGGGGTCATTGGGCTGGGGAACCCACATATATTAAATTTATGTTGTTGGCCAAGAGGAAGGCATTCCAAAATAAATGAGGTGAAGAATGGCTATTTTGAATCGATATAGGCCTTCCAAAATAAATTGAGCCAACGTGGTATGTGCCAATTATTCCAATGGTCCTTGTAACTGGAATGTGAGGGAATTGGAACTGGTTGGAGTTCCTTTGTAGCTAACTACAACCCAAGGGAATGCGATAAGATGGATATGATACAATGGTGGTTATATCACCATAACTAGAACAAGTATAAAAGTAGTATAAAAACAAAAAATGTTTCAATGTTTAAAAGCATGTTCAAACTTACAATCAAATAGCGGAAAAATACATATAAAAAACCAGATAATAATCATGAACAAGCTTCATCTTGAATTATGAACTGTAAAGGAACTTACAAAATGTGACACTACGAACCTGGTCAAGCACACAAGAAAAAAGATCCTAGACATGACCCTGGTTGACAAGTTGTATTGCTCATGATACAAGAGGATTTGTACCTGCGCTGCCAAGTCATTCAAAATCCATAATTATCTATACAATAAATACAAGTAATTGATGTAGTATTTTTTACTCTAAGATGCATTCTTATGATAATTTTAGAACATATGTTGACAATGTCAAAACATACCTGAATAAGCTCCTCTTTGTTTCAAGGACAATTTATTGGAGTCGCCTGAACTTGGAAAAAGCCTCCCACGATCTGAAGGAGTAGCAACTAAGTCGACAATGACTTTTTTGTTGCTACGTTGGATTGAGGGAGGTTTGCTCCTAGATGAAATCACTCCAATAAACTATTCTCTACTAAATAGGGCCAACCACATGAAGGTGGAAGCTCTTATGGCCCCTCCCCCCCTCACATCACTCTCAATTCCCCAATACCCAATCTTTATTTCATTTTTTACTTTCATGAGCAGAAAAAAAAATTCAATAACTAATAAAAAATAAATGCAACAAAAAGTACGCAAGAAAACATTGAAAGTGCTTGACATAAAATAGTATGATCAATGAGTTTTTATATAACGTAAAAAATGTTCCAAGTATGGTAACATTTGTCATATAATAATACAATATTTTACATTATCAAATTTTCTTTTTCTTATTCCTACTTCTAAAGCTCCTAACTACATAATCAACATCATTGTGCTGTACTTATGTTTCGTGCCTTTCCCACATAACTGACCTAGTTGCGTACTCACGATGTCTGGTCTCATGTAGTGATGGGGCATCACCTACAAAAAAAAATAATATTAAATTTTAATTGTCAGTTTTTAAATATCATTGAACTAGTTCGGTAATATTAATAAAAAAAATAAATTGCAATGAGATTATTTACCTAGTGCACCAGTTGTCACCATTGGAATCGTTGCCCTGTGTTCCTCTCTGGTGGTAGGATGCTCAAGTACAACATTCTCTGTCATTTAAACAAAAAATGTTATAAGGACACAACCCTCAAGGGATAATTAGAAAAAATTATAAGTGGAAATTAATTACCGTCATGGCCCTCACTGATAGTAGCATTGTCGGCCTGGTCCCCACTAGAATGATCAAGTTGCATGTGAGGACCATGTACTTCTGGCAATATTTCACTCTCAACGCAATGCTATACAACTGGGTTATTTGGCTCGTTGAAAGTGTTGCTACCCTGATTTAAACAAAGTTGTTAGACAATAAATTTATGGATGAAAACAAAAATATTGAAAGGTTAACGTTTTACCTTATCATGCATTCTAGATCTTGGGACCTATCCCAAGCTTCTACGACATTCAACTACGGCTTGATAGCCAGAACGGAAAGCAATCTCTCTGTCTTCCTTTATGGTTTCCGTTCCAAACTCATCACCCTACATTAAATATGATTGTGTATTTTTAATGTTATTTGATGGGATTACAAAAATGTTGGAAGATGATACAATTAATTATAAGATGTTTAGCTACTTACAATTCTTGCAGCTAATTTCAAGTAGCCGCCCTAGCCTAGCTTGTGATGGCCTTTTTTTTCAATCCTAGCTTTGGTTTCCTTCGAGGTGTTAGGAAACCTATCATCAAAAGCTTGAAGTTAGTTATGTTGCACACTTTTATTTTAGACATAGAGAAAATTAAAGCTATTTAATTAAAGTTATAATTTACCTTGTGGGTCCGGTTAGAATTTTTCCTTCTTTCTTAGCTTTTTTCTCTTTTCTGTCATTGATGAGTGCTCTCCACTCCCTCTCTGGAACTGTGAGAGGAAGCTCGTATCTAGAGTTAATTTTCAATTGCATCCTATAGATGTCTCGAGTATATTTAAGATATTTTCCAACTGCCCGAGCGACAGTTGTTCTATCAAATGTGCCCATCCCAAAAAGGCCTTCTAGATAATCTAGAAGTTCTTTTTTCAGGTTGGAATTCTAGGAATTCCACCTTGTGCGTATGGTTGGGCCAAAAATTACCAACGCCTTGCTCTCCAAGGCCCTGTAGAAATCATTGTTTCCTACACAGAAAAAATATATTATCATTAATTTAAAAATAATAATCATGATAAAATATATTTTAGATAGAGTACATGAAACAGTTAAAATATTAAAACTTACCTCGGAGTTGTACTTGCTTTATAGGAACACCTTAATTTTTCACCAAAAACGTGCCTGGAATGGTACCCGTGGATGTGACACGTGTAGCTCCAGGAAAAGCAATAATAAAGTTGGCTATACCAGCCTCATCACTGCCAACACGTTCAACGGTTGGCTGTGTGTCTTCTTGGGCAGGGTGCGTTTCTTGGCTACCACCTAAAGGCATAGAAGTTGTACGAGAGGGTTATTTGGCAATCTCTTGCCTTTGTGTCCCATTAACACCAACACTGGGGGCATCAGGTCTCAGAAAATGCTACATACAAAAGAATGTTTTTGTTAGTTTAGTTAATGTAAAAATTAAAAATCAACCTATCACAATTGATCTCATGTAGAACAAAAAAATATCCTTTTGATTTTTTGTTATTACCTTATATGTTTCTAGTTGGGTCATAAGTTGTCTTATCCTTTTTCCCAATTCAGGTGTTTGAGGCACAACATCTACCAAATGCTCAAGTTCCACAGTTGCTTTTTGCGCCTTTTTTTGCAGCAACACCAATGGAAATGGGGATGAAGAAAAATCTTCCTCGTTGAGGGAATCATCAGGCGCACCATGGCCAAGCGTCTGCATATTTGAACAAAATTAACATTATTTCAATTATGTAAAGAACTAAAATACCTAAAGATAGAGCAAGGCTAACACTTTACATGTTCTTCGGCTGGCCCCTTTCCGCGATCATCTTGCTACATTATAAAATAATAAGAAGCATGAAATATATAAAAAAAAATTGTTAAATATAAAGAAACTAATATGAAACTGAAATTGTTATTTGTTTACCTGTCCTGGGGTTGTTCCTGTACTACCACGATCAGTCTGCCACATTGCAGTAAAATTAGAAATATGAAAACTTGAAAACAATATCTAACTTGAAAACACAAAATGAAAACTGAAATAATTTATAAATTTACCTTTCTAATACATAAAATTTGTGCATTAAAGAGGCCCTAAAGTGGTTCAGTATAATTAAAATTAAGGGCTGTAAGCCAAATATTTATACTTACACCTTGCTAGTAGACAATTTCTGCAAAGTAGGTAGATTAGATGAGGCTAAAGAGATTTTCAGTGAAGCTTTAATGAGTGGAATAAAGCTAACTGTAGTGACCTATAATGCATTGGTAAATGGATATTGCAAGGGAGGGAAATTGGATGAATATTTCTTTCTCCTCGAAGAAATTAATGAGAATGACGGCATGCATGACATAATTACATACAATACCATAATTTATGGGCTAATAAAAGAGAACAAGATCTTAGAGGCTTTGAAGTTGCATGATCAAATGGCAAACAAGGGCTATGAACTATATATGAAGATGACGCTTTCTTATCTACGGTGCCCTTTCCAGATCCTTATAACGAGTGGTCGTATTACTTGTGGGATGATTAACTTTCCTAGTCAGTAGTCGGCTCAAGGTGATCTTGGGTTGTGTGTTTTTAAAACTATGGTTACATCCGAGCCTCCAAAATTTGATTACATCATAATATATCAAATCTATGTTGGATAAAACTACACTGAATCAGCTATCAATGTGGACTTATGGAAACTTGCATGAACCAGGAGTCACTAAAGTGCATGATGGAGGACCATTTTGGACAGCTAGGCAACTCCTTTAGATGGACTTACCTCTTGATTTGAACTGTGAGGAGAATGGGCTTCTCATAAGAAATAGTGAAATCATATTATTCAATGGTGATATAACACAATTGTTGAGTTTGCTTACTCAAATTTGTAATGCAATTGTTAAGTGCAAAGGTTCAGGAGTGATAGTGAAGTGCTTGAATTCAGTTGAACTTTTTTTGATTGAATTTATATCCTTAGATGCTTTTAGTGCAGGTTTGGATGATTTGGTTCTTGCTTGTTGTGATTCTCAAAGAAATATCTTTATGAATGAGCTAGGAAATGATAGTGGAAATGCAAGATCTGCTAAGAAAGTGGTTCAACAACTTGCCTTCTTAGGGCTTCAAATGTTTCAAGGGAGGAAAACTTTTCCTAGAGGTTAGCTTAAATAGATTTGCATGATAAGGATTTTGTTTTGATTAATGGTCCTCCAAGTGTCCACAAACATTCATTACATGGATTATAATCATATGTACATCTGGGCTCTACAATGATTATTAACCCTCTAATATGGTGGCCACTTGGTGCACCTTTTGATGGGGATTCCATTCATGTTTTTTATCCCCAATATTTAGGATCTCAAGCTAAGCTTTCTCAGCTTCTAAGTGTGGATCAAAAAATGTTTAGTTCCCATTTTGGAGAGGCAATAATAGCTCTAAGTGTTGATACTTGATACATTGTTGTATGCCAATATTTTATCCATGAAATATATGCTGGATAAAACCACACCGAATCAAATATCAATGTGGACTTATCGAACCTTGCTTGAACAAGCAGTCACTAAAGTGCATGATGGAGGGCCATTTATTCATTATATCTCTTCTAGAGAAGGTATTTTTTGTCAGAAGATGAGAATGAAAGAACCAAGAACACCTTTTAAGAATCTAATGGCCTTTCTACTTGATCTAACGATCTATTATGATAGGATGGTGAGAGATGTTCATGGAAAATTTCTCATTCATTTTGAATATGGGAAAAGAAATTCTTTAGTAGAATGTAATTCCTCAAACAAGAGGGAGTCTGGGATTAGATTGAGTCATTCATCTCTAGGAGAACACGTAGGGACTCTGGCTTCTACATCAATTGCAAACTTGACTTACAAAGCACTTTTTTATTCCTTTCAAAAAAAAAAAATTCCCCTTGGGACATCCTTAAGGTAGTTGAGATCATTTTACTTTTTTGTCATAAATGTTTTATTTCAATATGATTTCATTTTGTAAGGTGGGAGGGATGAATTTGAAGCCAATGACAACAAGAAATGCCAATGAGTAGATATATTTCTACCTTACAACCAAATTATTGACAAGTAATTCTTCACATGAGAAGTTGTTGTGCTGATGAGACACATTTTGAGGAGAAAGTTGCAAGAATTCAAGAATCTTTGAAGAGGATTCCTTTGAAATATTTATCTCTCCAAATGGTTGTTGAATAAGTGGATACCTATGTTGCACCCTTTGTTTCAGTTGTGTTACGTATAATCATAAAGGTATCTTACTCTCCAAGTCAATCATATAACCAATCTGATTTAGAATGCATTTTTGTATGTGAAGGTTGACCCTATTAAAATTTGCGAATGAACTGTTTGTTGTTTCAAGGTCTCTAGTTGATGACACACTGCCTGATTTGAATCTACTGTCTAATTGGCTATACTTGAGAGACAAAATGTTATTACACATTACTCTAACTAAAAATACGGTAGCATATTTCTTAGGCTCTAGATATTTTAGAACTCTAATTGATTACAAAGGTAGACAAGGCACGAAGAAAATCATATGGGAATTTCAAGGCTCTAATAATTTAGGACAATAATATAAAAAAAAAGGTTGGGAAAGCACCAAATTAAGAAACATAGACTCACATATTTTAAGTGCCTTCTTTCCCATCAGTGTCAGAATCAGCCATCCAACACATAATTGATTGGTAGTGTATTAACATTGTTATTCACAATACAATTTTTCATGAGTTTTGCCTTTGTTTTTATTTTGACTGTAAACACTTATGTAGGGTTCACTGTTGATTTGCGATCCTCAATATTTATTCTGGTGTTTTCTATAAGGTTCTCTAAAAATGGATTTAGAACCAATGTAGACTGTCCATGGAAATTCTCCAAGATACCTGGACCCTGCCAACTTTTCCCTCAAAGAAATATAATTTTTCATTACTGTCAATGTCTACGTATCCTTAATTTTTCTACCCAAGTTGTTTTATTTTTTCTTAGTTCCCTTGCAAATGCATTGACATTTGGCTTTGCAAGGCCTCTTTTTCCTTTACGTATCAACTTTTCATTCCATGACTTTCTGCTTCAAAAAGGGAAATATACATGGATATAAATAACCTATAGGTGTTCACTTGTAAGAATTGACTTTTTGATATTTACTTAGGCCTCACTTTTCAATAGTGTAGTATTGAATATGGGAAGTGAACATGAAAAAAGAGATTTAAAATTCAATGCTTTGCATGCAAGTAGATTTATTTGCTTCAATAGCCTTTAATATTGTCTATAGGAAGGTATTCATTCCATTTTATTTGCATGTTAAAGTTAGGACATGTATTCTTTCAATAAGTAGTGCCTTTTTTCCAATGAGGATTCCAAATTTTTAAGTTTAGCAGCCTTGTTATTTCTCCTCCTCTTGATGTGGTAACTTGAAAACTTTTGACTAAAAGGAGGAAGTCATGGATTCTATGACCAAAATATGAATTTTGATTTCTTTGGATCTCCTTTCCTACTGAATGTATATGACCAATGAGGAGTCTCCAAAAAAACATGTATCTTTAGAGTTTAATCCTTTTGATAACACCACTTACATGCCTATTATAAGTCCCCTAAAATCTGCATCGTTGTTGCTGGATGAACCTAGGCCAATATGGAAAAGGATTGGGAAGTATAAATTATGAGCTTTGGATTGTCTAGCCAAAACATTAATTGGTGTTGTTCTTATTTTCAGCTGGAAAAATATTTTCTAGCCAGACCATTAATTGGTGTTGTATAACTTGTGATTTTCAGTTGGAAAAAGATTCAGTCAACTAACAGTTCTTATTTTCTTAAAGTTCTTTATCTTAGGATATTTTATTCAAGTGCTTGGGTGTCTTGGGAGTGCCATGGAGCCGTCTAGAATCAACATTGAACCATTTGAAGGCATTTAGAATGGGTTTTGATGGGTATAATAG
The DNA here is from genome assembly GCA_034641835.2 of Pinus albicaulis. Lineage (NCBI taxonomy): Eukaryota > Viridiplantae > Streptophyta > Pinopsida > Pinales > Pinaceae > Pinus > Pinus albicaulis. Next base: position 1,505,801,993 of record CM076584.1, on the reverse strand, counting down.
GAAAAATAGAGGCTATAGCCCATGGCTGTGGTGCGTAGCAGCTAACAGTGAGGTGATTAGGCTTGTATTAACACAGAGATCCACATTCAAAACCTCTTGAGTGGGTGTAGATGAGGCCAGGTGCAACTCCTGATTGGTTTTGATGGAATAGGGATGCCCCTCATAGCATGGCCACTTAGCTCAAAAACAACTATAAGTTTTTTTTTTTGAAAACAATGGATATTTTGTTTAATAGGCGGAAAACCAGTTGCCGCAGGCTATTACAATACTGCTCTGTCTGAAATTGTTTTTTGTTTTACACGAAGTGAATTTGCTGTCCTTGTTACAAAGAGTTAGAATGTCGAGAAGAGATCGCCTCACAGAGGTTAGATCCGCTAAAGGAGATGCGTTGAGGCTGCAGAGAGAGACCTGAATATGCGCCGGAGCTTGAGCATGGGAGGCATCTTGTGTTTCCTTCATGAGAGCTTGTGATGTTTTAATATTGTGACTTAGATTGCCTGTAGGAGAACCAGAGAACCGGCCGGCTGATCCTACAGGACCCAAATAAAGGATAGCCAAGGCATATTTACTACTCCCTTTGATGCTGTCGGAATTGCTCGCTCAGATCGTGCACAGCAAAATGCAAAATGAGACAATGATGAGCCCAGACAGAAAGAAGAGGGCTTTAAAGGGAGATCGATCAGAGTGGATTTGCATAGCTGAGACCAAAATCATAAGAAATTTGACTGTTCGGATTGAAGTGATCCCGAAGAGCTGGATTTTGTAGAGGAATTTGCAATACAGGAAAGCCCGAAAGTAATTAGGACCGGACTTCAGAAGCATTAAGGTATGCTGCAGGTTGATTCAACCGTGTTGACTACCAGAGATCTCCGACTACGGAGAGAGCCAAGATTGGCCTCCAAATCTGCTTGAGAGTTAAGTTTCCTTAGAATGTGGAAGAAGGAAATTTTATGGAACTTGGGCAGAATAAGCCGGATTTTTTTGATTATGGAGGCTAAATGAACCCGAGAGGGATTATTTTGGGAGTTCAAGGCTTGGATGATAAGCCTGGAGTCTCCAAAGAATGAAATGGATAGGAGATTACTCTTGATCGCCAGATTTAGTCCCTGCCACAGAGCGAGAGCCTCCGCTCTGTTGTTTGATTCGATGCCCAGAACGCATTGAAACTGCAACTCTGTTGAACCTCCAGGACTCAGAAGAACCCCACCACCACCCGCAACTCCAGGGTTACCTTTAGAGGCCCCGTCGAAGAACAAACAGTGATCATCCAAAGCTGATCTCCACTTAATAAACTCCTGTTCATCCAGACAGATTTCCCAATTAGAAGAGGAAATTGCAGGAGGAATGGGGCTTTCCTTATAATTCGAAACAAGCTCTTTAAGCCAGTGCTCCTCCTCACTGTCCAGGATCATTTCATTCTTTATGGTAGAGTTGGCTTCCAAAGACTCACCCAAAAGAGCTTTGATTTTAGAGATAACTCTGGCAGGAGTACAACTTTCTTCCCTGAAAAGTCTATTGTTCCTCTCCAACCACAGTTTCCAGCATATGAATTTGGGGATCCACATCCAGCCAGTCTTGAGAAGGCTCTTTTTGGTAAGGCAGAAAGGGGATAATTTGGCCCAGTTTCGAAGCAGATTTGGAATATTTCCAGGGAGTTCTAATTTGGCAGATCCTAACATCAGGACACCCCTCCAAACTTCTTGAGCAAAGGGGCACAATAACAACAGATGATTAGCTGTTTCTTCAGCTGACACACAAAGGGGGCACCTGGAAGGCCCTTCCATTCCATGTCTTCGCAGATTATCTCTGGCGAGAATACTTTTATGCGCTAAAGTCCAGCAGAAGAAGTCAACTTTGGGGAGCGAAGGGAAGGCCCAAATAAATTTCCATTGAGTTGGATCCGGAGGGACATTTGGGACAACCATCATACTTTTGTAACCTTATGATGTTGAGTATGATCCTGAGAGGGAGCCCCACCCTCGTTTTTCCTTAGATGTTGCCTTTGAAGGAGATTTTCCTTGGAGAAAATCCAACAGTAACGAAGCTTCTCCCTGCAGCCAATGAGAAACCCCCCCCATATTCCAACTGTCCCAAAGACTTCCTGCATCATCCGTCCAGTTTGAAATGTCCCATAGGGTATTCAAATTGCAGGTCTGAAGCCAAGCTTTAATATTTGCAAGACCTTCCACTTGGCTCAAAGGCTGATCTCCAAGAATCGAGTCATCCCAAATTCTGATTTTTTTCCCATTACCTGGGATCCAGAAAAGATTGTGGCTGAAGTACTCCATAGCAGAAAGATAGAGTTTGAAAATCAGAGATCCTTTGGGAGATCTTGGAGGCTGATCCAAGCATATCAAACGCTGCCCATGGAAATATTTCTTCCACAGGACTCTCTTACTCCAACTAGATTTCCCAGAGACAATGTTCCACAGGATCTTGGATCCCAGAGCAAGGTTTTGGACAACCAAATTTCGCATTTGAAGACCTCCTTCCAAGAATGGCCTCTTAAGAGTGTCCCAGTTTACTAAATGAAGCCTTCTTTCATTGCTTTTCCCCCCTTCCCACAGAAATCTTCTCAGCAGACTGTCCATTTTACTGATAAATGTTTTGGGGGCAAGAAGGATGGAGTGCTAATATAATGGCATACTTATGAGAACAGATTTCATAAGGATTACCTTCCCAGCAATATTCAGCCAAGAGGCTCCCCAAGCTTGAATTCTGAGCTTTAGCTTGTCTAGCAGGGGAATCCAGTGAGCTACTTTAGGCATGGATTTGAAGATTGGGATCCTTAGATATTTAAATGACTCCCAGATTCGAATTCCTTCCATTTCTAAGAGCCTTGCTATGTTTGTCAGTTCCTTGATCTAGCAATTCCAGCCGTAGATTGTGCTTTTTAGATAGTTAATCTTGCTTCCCGAGACCTCCCTATAAATGTCCAGCTCCTTCTTGAAGGATCTTGAAGAATTTATGCTTTCTCCTCCAAGCAGTAAAGTATCATCAGCGAACTGGGCATGATTTATGTCTTTAACATTGTGAGCCATTCTGAGGCCTGGCAGTGTTTGGATCTGTTGACTGTAGTCAAGTTGGAAGCTGAGCACTGAGGCTTGAACAACGAAGAAGAGTGGGGACAATGGGCAACCTTGTCTAAGACCCCTTGAGGCTTGGAAGAAATTAGTTGAACGACCATTAACCAACGACGCAATCCAAGGGGAGGCTATGCAGGCTTTCACCCAATTTATGAAGACTATTGAGAAGCCCAATTTATTCATCACAGTAAACAGGAAATCATGTCTCACTCTGTCAAATGCGTTTTCCAAATCGAGATTTATCACCATTCCTTTCTCATTTTGTTGGCATCTTGAGTGAACTACTTCTTGCGCCAGCACAATATTGTCCAAAATCTTTCTCCCTTTGATGAATCCTCCTTGATTTTCCAGGATGATGACCGGAAAAATTTTCTTAAGGCGGGTGGCTATTATTTTGGTAACCAGTTTATAACTAGTATTGTACAAGGAGATGGGACGGAATCTGCTAAAATCAGAGGCTCCTTTCTCTTTCGGGATCAAGGCAAGAAAGGCCGAATTGATGCTGCCTCCAATATTGCCGCATGACTGGGATTTCCTGACCATTCTCAGTAGATCTTTTTTGATTGTTGACCAGCAAGTCAGAAAAAACCTAACTGTGAACCCATCAGGACCAGGAGCTTTATCTAGCTCCATGCAATCCAAAGCCTTCTTGAGCTCATCCATACTGATTGGAGTAGTCAACATAGAATTATCCGAGACTTGAACACAATGAGGAATTAGATCAATCGGATAGGCATGAGGATCAATAGGAGGGTCATCAGGCGCTGAATAAACGTCTTTGAAGAAAGAATACAAAAACAACTATAAGTTACTATAATCAGAATGTTTGAAAAAAATTGGGACTGCATTTTGATACATAAGATTTCAACTTTCTTTTTTCCCTCAAATTTCCATCTTTGAATTTCTAGGTCAGTTTGATTAAGGCTTGAAATTTTCTTCAAAACCATTATAAAAAATCTTAGACACCATTGGCAATTTGGGATAAATTTAGAGGGTTCTTGGGTAAGATGTGAATGATACAATGATAATTACTCTAGGCGTATAAACCAGCTTGTATACTATGTGGCTGCACTTTCTGACAACAATATATTTGTTTGTCCCAATAAGACATCTGAAATCGTGATATAGAGATGCAAAAAAAAAAGAAAAAGGAAAGAGGCATGCAAAAAATATTGGGAGAGGCCTTGGAAATTTAGCCTCATGAGAAGAGCTAAATGAAGTGAAGGTTTTTCAGTGGTTCTCTTCCAAAAAATACAACAACATAAAAAATATTTTTTATGAGATAAAAAAAATCAAGGTAGTCTAATAAGATCTTTAAAGGCTACTCTCCTCATTCTAATTCTAAATAAAATCATGTCAGTAACTTTGTATATTGCTGACCAATCTAGTTGTGAAACTCTGTTTACAAAATCATAGTCAAAGTCATTACTACTAGACTTTGGCCTCTGTTGAACCTTCTCATATCAAGAGATCAAGGATGGATGTACATGGAAGCCAAATCTATGAAATAGTGCAGGAAACCATACACAGACAAAGAAAGGCATAGGGGTATGTCAATGAAAATAGACCTAGCAAAGAACTTCCACTCTAATCACTTTCTGGAGTTGAAAGATAACATTATGATCCAACCTCCATACACAAGGACTAGATACATGACCTTGGTTTCGAGTTGGCTCTCAAAGACTCTGGATTGACACAAATCACCACATCCTGCAACAAAACAAGATTTGCGACTTATGCCATTCACAAAGCATCCCATATTTCAATGCCCAATATCAAGAGATAGATTCACCTATTCATGACTTGGCAAGCTCCCTTTCCAATTTTTTCTACTACCCTAATGAAAGAGAAATAGATTCACACATTCATGACTTGGGATGCTCCCTTTCCATCTTTTCTACACCACTGACAAATGATGCCTTTCTCTCCTTATAAGGGAAGTATTTAGACACAAAAATCAATGTGTACTTGTATCAACCTAACCACATGCCCTTAAGAGGATCACTTCATACTTATCAGTTGTTGCATCTATTTGGGGCAGCAAGCAACAATCAAAGATCTATCATTCTTCAAATTCCACCCTAAACAGAAGCCCTAAAGAGAAACACCTCATACTTCCAGATTGTCCCACCTAACTGGGGAAAGAAGTGACAAGGAAAGATTTATGATTTTTCAAATTCTAGATGGATGTAAACACTTTGTAATGCAGTGACAAGAAAAATTTTAATTCTTTGAATTCTAGATGGATGCAATCAATTTGTAATGCCAATTTGAGAACCTTCCTCTACTTGTAATATCCTCTATCAGGGGCAACCTTCACACCTCTACCTTATATCAACACTAACGAAGTTAGAAATCCCATTGGCCCATCCTATTTATCTATCAAGTTTGAAGCATAAGGCAAAAGACTGGACATTGTTATTATACAATAAGCTGAAACGTAAACTGAACTACAAGACAAGGATGAACCCAATTCTACCAATCCTATCAGATATCCCTCTATCAAAGCAACATTCTAATGCAAAAATCTCAAGTAATAGAGAAACTAGTCTATGATTTTACCCGTCCACCAGTTGGTGCACAAATCACCTTAGATTCATGTTGGAAGGCAAAAGAGTAGCAAAAAGGCAGAGAGAATTATAGGTAGATGGTGGTATTTTTCTAATTTTCCTTAATGCCTCTTAAGGGGAACATATTCTATCAGCCTATGATGCAATTGATATTTGTGGTCTAACTTTTAAAGACTCTTAACTATGAGCATTGAGAAGCTTAGTAATTCCTTTGGCAAGCTAAAAACATTGATACCATCTATGTCACATGGTTCACTGAAATTCAAACTTGAGGTTTAAAATTCAACGAACCTAAAGAAAATTCTTAGGTTTGATTAGGCTCTTCAAACCTCATGACCGAACCTCAAGTTGAATTCAAGTTGAATTTGAACTTGAAGGAAAATTTGGGTTTTTTTTATTGGTTTTCTCATTTTTTATAAATAATAAAGTAAAGTTTTGCTAACCCTAGATCCCTTGACTTATAATCCTTTTTGCTCTTTTTTGTTCACTCTTCACTCAACCAACTTGTCATCATTGCCCATGTCATTGACCCTCTTTCCATTGCTACTGACCCTCTTTCAAGGTCATTTAGAAGCATATTCGAGTTTTGATATAGAAAATAGAACATCTCTGTGATAATAATATTGGAGAAAAGTTCTGTGAAATTAACCATATGGAAATACAAAGAATACTTGTGATAAGAAATACCATCAAGCCTGACATCCATGTGACAAAGTTCACTCAAATATTTTGTCAAACGCTTTGGTGACAAACTCAAACAAAACTCAAATTCAGAGTTATAAGGCATATCTGAAGTAGATGCATGTATCTTGTTTTCCTTATTTTTTTAGGTCATAAAGAATAACTTTATTCTTCGTATATGAGTTTGTAACTAACATGCTATGACAAGAATTGAACACTACTACATGTGTAGCAATTAAGTCAAGAGTTCTTCAAACATTTTGCATGCAACAAAACTATATCAAATAAACGGTAGTAGCAAATGAAGGAATTATACATCAATCCATAAAAAATGTATTTATAGACCAAAAAATAATTATTTAAAAGCATAACCTACTTGCCAATGTGAATACAAGTCAACAACATTCAACTTAAGTAAGGTTGTGGCATAAAACAAAGAAATATTGTTAGAGGCATTTAGACAAACAATTAGTGAGCAACCTCATTAATTTCAAAGGCTTTTGTTACAACCACCCAATGAATGGTCTCAAATGTAATATTTACGTTGTGCAACCTTATGAAACAGTCCTCCATACAAATATGTGGCTTAGGATATCTGCAACTCTAAATCTAACCAACAAACTTGCATGGCAACTGAAAGGCGACTAGGAATTGTCTTGGGAAACATCAAACCCTCTTAATATATTTATATATTTCAAGGACCAAACTTACACCCATTTCCTACCAAATTTAGAGTTAAAAGGTTAAAATTATGGCTGAAGAGAAATCATATAAGTGCCTTGTTTTTTGTCTTGGATGCATGCAGTCTAAGGTGTGAAAATAAGGGAATTGTTGTACTAAAATGAAGGTGCCTAGATGTATCTCTAAAGCTAAAAACAATATGATTTCTAGATCTCTAAATACCTCAGAAAATATCACCAAAAATCATTATAAAATAGACATGAAATGCAAGACATAAAAGATAACAAAAACTAAATAAGAACATTAACTAATTATGCGAGGAATACATGCACAAGAGTTTTGAAGCCAAACTGAACAATTTTGAAGCGTGAAGAAACCACATTACCATTTTGCCGCTTAGACTTTCAATGTGGCCCTAGCAGACTAATGTTTCCTTTGACGTGACCCTATCAGATTAATGTCTCATCTGATGCAACCTAATGTCTCAACACATGAATGGGTGGGGTTTATGTTGACAAAGAGCTATATGGGAAGTCTGTCGATGACTCTGTGGTGATTCAAATCACCGATAGATGACTTTGTGGTGATTCAAATCGCAGATAGATGGTCTGGCTGCGGGGGAAGAAGAATAGAGAGGGAAAGAAGATTATGGCACGAAATAAGCCTTAGTAATACCGACAGTTGTCCGCACACGTCGCAATACTGATGGATGTCCCCAATTCCGTCGCACTACCGACAAGTGTCTCCAAACGTCACTATTGTCATTCCCTAATCATGGTTTGATTCATGAATGAATGTAGCAATTTCAACTTCTTATAAACACAATATCTTAATAACAGGAGCAACATTTATTAATTTCAAAATCATGGTTCTAATAAGGGTTTGTGAGCTCTTGCATGTTGCATGATACCATCTTCATTTTATTTTTATGAAAGAAGTCCACTCTCTTCTTCCCTTCACACCTTGAAAAGGTGTCAAATGATTGGGAGTGCTAACAATTTGTGTACAAGGTAGAAATATCATTTGAAATTATGTTCCCTAGATTTTTGTGGGTATCATCCCCGCCAATCGATGGATAATAATTTGGTTGTCGAGGTCAAGAGTGGTTCTATAGGACCCCACTTCTTACATAATAACATATTCAGAGATTCTTGGTGGCTCTTCGATTGCCATAGAATTTCTAATATTGTTTTGAGTTAGGCTTGGAGAGGACGAGGGAGATGTAATTTTTTTAATGTGGGTAAATTATTTTTTTCATGTCTATGTAAAATTCCCATTTCTAACAAATCTAGTCCACATATTATTGTTTTCATGCAACAACCAAGGCCTATTGGTCCTAACTTGATGTTGCAAGGGAAACAAGTGCAAAGGAGTGGGGAGAATAATTTATCCTACGGGGGAGACTTTGGTACTCCAAGTAAGTGTTGGGGAGATTGATATATGACACAGCTTGATGTCAACTAAGCCTAAGCCCCCAAATGTACAACAAATATTTTTTATCCATTAAAATATCAACCTTGATGCATTCTATTTTTGAGGGAATGGGTTAAAGATATGAGCTGATTCATTACAAATATTTAAGTTTCCCACTATGGAACAAATAATTCTATAAATGGTCAAAAGCGTAAGGGAATTCCACCTAGCTCATTAAATAAATTTTAGAACCATCTTAAGTTAAAAACCATTCGTTCGGCCTTTTTGCAAAAAAACAACCATAGTGTTTTGAGACATCCATAGGCTATCAGATATACTTCATGACAATTATTTTCAATCCAAAAATGTAAATGAAAAAAAATGTAGTTAGGCAATGAATAGCCGCGCAACTCAATATATGGGGTCCTCAGGTCTCTATGGCCTAGGATTTGGGACAAACTTTAGTGGGATATGATACACCAAATACCATAACATTCCCTAACATTGTTGTTTTTTCTATTATCAACATGAATATCAACATGAGTTTAGGGGGGATTTCATTACCTTGTGTATTGCCTTTGGTATACTATTCCATGGGTCCTTATGAGGAACTGTTTTTTAAACTTCTCGGTCAATCTCTCCTTGTGTAATTTCTACAATGATAGATACATGTGAATGGCCGGTCATTTAATTAAACCTATGCATCCTTGTGATAAGCGTGAAAGGCCAGAACCTCAAGCTCATATAATCTCCACTAAACTTATACAATATACATGTTTTGGTGAGGAATAAAACTTCTAATATAACCCTATATCTTTTCATAACTTGAAATCATACTAGAACTTAATTTGTTTCATTCATTGACTATTTGATTGAGAAGCATTGTGATATAAAATGACATATTTCATAAAAAGTAAAGAGATAATGTTTTGAATATTAAATGGTTAATATCATCCTTTCTCACTTTTATTTCCAAAAAGTTATAAAAATAAAGCCTTTAAATGTATTGGAAAAGCATGAGTGAAATTGATTTAGATTGAAACCATAACTTTATTTTTATTATTTCTTATAAACTTGTATTTCTTTACACTATTCAATCACAATAAAAATTTGATTAAAAAATGTATAAAATTAATATAAATATTATTTAGTGAAAGTATACTTATAATATTATTATTAGGTGTTATTTGAATTTGCAATCACATAAGTTGTGATATCAAAACTAGTTCAATGCACTTATGCCTAAACATTTTATAATGTATTAATCAAATGATGAATATTTGATTTCATTATGCTATAATATAAATGATGTATTTAATTAAGAAAATAAATAGCATGAATATTTTAAATATTTAATAATAATTTTTTTTTTGAAAAAATAAAAATAAAACTTTTAAATATGTAAATATGAATAAAATTAATTTAAAAGAAATGCAAGACCGACAGACAATATGTAAAGATGAATAAAATTAATTTAAATGAAATGCAAGACCGATGATTGTCCGCAAATGATTAATTGTGGAACGCAAACCGTTGCAATAACGACGTGGGGTCTAACCGTCGCAATATCGACGGTGTTCGGCAAATCGTCGCAATACCGATGGTTGTATTAAAAACGTTGCAAGGCCGACAATTATCTCTAAACGTCGCAATAGCGACGGTTCTCAAAATGTTGCAATCCCGACTCGTGTATTATAAACATCGCAGTTCCGACCTCATGTCCCAAAACGTCGGTGTTCCGATGACATACCTAAACGTAGGAATACCGATGGTTTCCCTATATGTCGCTATAGTGACATTTGTTGGCGGGATTTAAAAAAATGAGAAGAATTAGGTAAATTTCCAACAATACGTCAAAAGTGTCAGAACTAAAGTGTCAGAATTTTGACCAAATGTACTAGTGATTTTAGTACCTATTAATTCTAGGTTTTATAATACCCGAATTGAAATGGAAATTTTGAGTGAATTGCAATATTTTGACATTATATAGATATTAATTTAAAAATAAGACAAGAAAATCAAGTTGGGAGAAGCAACAACTATATGCTAGATTTAGGAGCAATGACTGATGTCATTCCTTTGAAAGTGATGAGACAATTAGGCCTTACAACCACTAGGGCATATAAAAATGTATGTTCCATGGATTCTAAGAAAATCATGATGCGAAGAGGAATAAATCCACATTTTGTGATATTCAGTAACTGAAAGAATGCATATACATACAAAAGGAAGTGGCTACTTTCTTCACATTCCATGAGGGACTATTGTTCTTCCTTAAGATTTTTCATTTCACATACCTTTGAATTATGTAAAAAAAAAAAAAATACTAAGTATTATGTATCTAACATTCCCCATTTATTTTGAATAGGTATTTTTTAGTCTAAGCATCATTTTAAAATTTTCAAAAAATTCTCTTCCAAGTGATTTGGTGAAGATGTCAACAATTTTCTTATTTGTGGAACAATGTCTCAAATGAATAATTTTTCCCTCTACGTGATATTGAATGAGATGGTACTTTATCTTGATGTGAGACTGATTATTTGTTTAAATAATTGAAAAAAAAATTCTTTTGTTGAAATATGTAGTACGGGGGACATGACGACAATGATCCTGATTGGTTTGACGATGATGACTTGTTCATTTATGTCAACCCAATCGTAACAGTCAATAAGCTTGTAGTTAGAAAGAACAAAGAACTTGTTCATTTGATTCACATTAGAAATAAAATCATTGAGATTAAAGATAGGATCAACATATTCAACCAACATTTTCAGTGATATCAGGTAATAACCATATTTAAAGTGATTTTTTGTATTTCATAAGTTCAATTATGAATGTTTGTTTTTTAGCTTTTACATTATCTAATAAAAAAAACATTTTCTTTCTTATATATGATTTTTGGTAGAGATCACACCACGACATACGGACACCATGATCCATCTATCAATGGAAGAGAGTGCCTTACATGTGGATCTTGTAGCAGATGAGGAGCATAGGGAAGCCATTCCAATAGTGTCTACTGAATGCACAAGGTAAAGAAAAACCTAATTCTCTTTCTATTAATGAAATACTTGTAATAATAATAACAAAAAATATCAATTTAACATTTGTTTCTTGTTACAGTTGAAGATCCACCCCTCTTGCGGCAGCCTCAATGATGTCATGAGTACACAACCATGCCTTCAGAAATGAATAAAAAGAAAAATAAATGATTGTATTAGTTATATCATTAGAAACATCACATACCATATTATGAAAACATGTTTTTGATGATAAAATTTATTGAGATGAAGCATTTTTTTCTATGATTAATGAATGAATAAATGAATGTTATATGTTAATGACTAATTGATATAAGTTTCTTTATGTACTCGACCTTGTTTCATATTATGCAAACATATTTTTTATGATAATATCTATTGAGATGAAATCTTTTGTGGATCTATGAATGAATGAATAAATGTTTGCTATTTGTTTTTTTGTGTATCTTAATGTCTTGCTTTCAACTATTTCCTAGTTGATAGATTGAGTAATGGGGAAATGAAAATGATGTGAGGGAGGGGGGGAGGGGGGCATGAGAGCTTCCAACTTCACATGGTTGGCCATGTTCAATAGAGAATTAATTAGTATTTGATAATCTTGGATAAAAAAACCCTTGATCCAACAAAGCAACAACAAATTCAATGTTGACTTCATTATTTCTTCATCGAGTGGAGGGAGGTTCGCTCCAAGATTAAACTACTCCAATAATTTAGTCTTGAAACCGAGAGGAGCGCATTTAGGTATTCATGCACTAAAGTATTTTAATTATTATTTATTCATGCAATTAAATTTAATATTTGGTCAAATTTAATCTAATTTTTCCTCATTGGTCTCATGAATATGTGTAGGACAAATAGTATCAATTCGGATGTTGAAGTGGAACAACTATTGGAAGAAAATATATCAAAATAGTAACATTACATTTAACATTATTATTATTTTTAATTGTTATTAGGAAATTTTTTTATTACCAAATATTGAAAATATGTCCATTTATTCACTTTGTCATTACATTTGCTTGAACTTGTTCCCTTATTTCATATACTCTATTACATAGCTAAGATTTAAATATGAAAAAATTGTGAATAAAAATGTATAACAAATAAAGTTATATCCTCCTCAAGGGAACACTGGATTAAGATAAATGAGCCTTTGGATTTGTTGGAAAATTCATTAGGGAAACATATTAATTCATCTTCTTTGCTTTGATATTATTTGTGAACATAAGATATATGCTCCAACCCAGGGGAAAATCCCTCCAAGGGGAAAATCCAAAATAACTTATCTTCTTATAGAATCCATTTCAAATGAGACTTCCAAGACCAAACCCTAGACTAGGGCTCCCACCAAAAACCAAGCCAGCTAGCCACCATTTCTTATGCAAAACAAGTCAAGGCTATTCCAAGGATAGTGAAGCAATATATTCCATCCTTCCATCCTTACCCAACCATTATACCACTTTATTTATAGTTTAAGACCCTAAAAACCCTAGGGAAATTGCACATGTGGTCAACAAGGGACATATTTTAGACCTTTGATTTCTTCTAAAGCTTCTTCATTCATTTGTTGGCCTTCTCTTTTTTTCTAGGATTTTTTTGTGCTTCTTCTTAATTTGAGATCAAACCCAAACTTGATGCTTGATATCTATCCAAGGAAGTTGAAGTTCCTCTTTTATATAGAATTTGAAGAGGCTCTTTAATCCCACTCTAGGCTGACTTTAATTGGTTGGATGACTTGTTCTTGGGAGCCCTATAAACACTACCAAATACAAAATAAATTATCTTTTTCTTCATACAAGTTCCCACAAGGGTATTTTACAAAGTGACAATGACTCTTGACTCATGAAAAACCCTCGGAGAATTTAATGGATGCTTGACCTGATGACAAAATGACTTGAGCATGAAACCCATGCTCCAAAATTAATTTTATTTTAGTTCTTTATATGATTTTCATTCTCCAATTAAGATTGACATCACTACATGAGTCAAATGACAATTATGAAGACTGGAACTAGTTACATTCTTCAACACTCCCTCTTAACTAGGGAGGTATTCATAATTGTCTAATTGATACAAGGAAAATAATCCCTTTGAAAATTTCTCATAAGAGAGTTGATTTATAAGCCAATTGTAAGCATCAAAATTGTTATTAACCAACACTTTCTTTGAGGCCTAACTAGACAAGGTCTACTTCATTCAAGACCATTATGCTAGGAGGCTTTACGTGTGATACCGTACTACCTCTACAAGGCACATAACCCATCCAGATGTACACAAAGTATGTCCTTTTAGGGATATTATTATCTTGTATTCTTAGCCTTGAATCCTGAAAGAATATCGATCCTCTTCACCCACTCTTATCTTGGATACCTGTCACATCCTCAAAGAGTGTCGATCCATTTTCTTTCTTGGATGTTCTATCCTCAAGGAAACCACATATGCTTATCCAATCCTCTACCATTCTCTCTCCAATGCCTTAATTATAATTACGGTTGTTAGTCCTGGTCAAGTGCTTGACATATGAAATATAGAATGCACATGTGATGTCCAACATCACTCCCTCTCAACCAGAAAGGATATCCCTATTCTCCTTTTTAACTTTACAATAGATCCTTGCTCCTATTCAAGGATACTCCCTTACTCCCCCTTAAATATAGAGGTGATTATTGACTTCCTATCTAATTGGGAAGTCATATCCACAATATTTTTAGCTTCTCTTCATAAGATTAGTAGTTTCTAGTTCTTCATAGCTTCCTGTATCCCTCTTTTCTCCACATCACATTGTATTGATCTTGCTTCATTTTCATGGAGTCATCTTCTTAAATCTTGTGACAAGTTCCATGTCATTAATTTTTCACATCACTTTCAACTTTTCAATTTTAATGAAGGAATTATATTAAAACTTCCCAAGTTTCCAATTGATCATATATTTCTAAAAAAAAATGATCTCATTTAACCTTCAGGTTATCTTCTCACACTGCTACCTTTCAATCCCAAGATGAGTGCATCTTAACTTAATAGTTTCCTGGTACTAGATATTGAGATTTCCTTAACATTCTTCAAACATTCCATACAATTGAACTTGTCTCAACTGCCATCCTGCAACATTCTCCCAGGTAGCAAAACAATATGTTAACAAGATAAATGACAATAAATATTAATATCTGGCTTACCTCATTGTGACAACTTTCTCATCGTCAACATATTCAAGTTCCATCTCCATATGATTCTTCCTTCTTGCATCAAAGTGCCCAAGTATATATATATATATATATATATATATATATATATATATATGCATGTATTCTAGCGAGAAAGTGATATGAAATGACTGTATTAATTTTTTTGTGCTAAGGGTCTTTCAGTTTTAAAAACATGTGCATAATTGGTTCATTAGTTTGCATAAGGATTAAGGAGTTTTTCCATGAATTATAGATGAAATTTAGTGAATTGGAAGCATAAAATAAGTCTAAATAACATTGAATAATAGTGTAAAATAGAGAAATAAGTCACCACATGAAGTTTACACAGTAGGCATGATGAAGCAGTTCACCCCTCATGGGTTTCATCTGCAGGTCCAACTCCCAATGGCTTGTCCATCTTTCATTATGCTAAAATTTTTGCTATTACATGTAGTTACAATGATATAATGGTTATTTTCTCCAAACCAATGTCTTCATAATGCCCCAATTAGTCAAGAACGACTCTTCATTCACTGAGAATGGTCGAAAATTGAGCCTCCTACATTTTTTCCAAATATCTCCTAGGAAAAATCCACTAAATGTGGAGAACTCTAGTTAACTGGAGTTAAAATAGGGTTGACCGCCAAATTTGGCGCGCCCCTATCCACTCCACCAATAAATCTGCACAATTACTGTTATGGTTAGGGTGATGGCCATATGTGCACCCCAACCGTTAATGTCTTGATAGTTAGAGAAACCTCCGCTCCCGTCTGCAGTTTAACGTGGACTGTGGTTTGTTGACGTCAGTTAGGCTCTGACTGTGGCCCACATAAAATATTTAATGCGCAATGGCCATAATACTTAGAACCTAGAAATGTCGCAATATCGCATTCAAACACATTGCATACTTTATAACTTCGCAGATTTCCGAAACCTTTTTTCGCAAGTTGCAATCCTTAACAAACAACTTTAAACGCTAAATAATAATTCTGCCAATGCGAAGTTGCGATTCCACTTATTGCATATCGACCTTATTCAGTTTAAGTCTACACCATTAAAGTCTAAACTGTATCACCTGTGAAGTGTGATAGCACTCGGACCTCCGTCGACACGTGCCTTCTCTCTGGCGCATCGCAACCTATATTGTTAAACTTGCGATGGCATAACAGGTCAATATAACGAATGCTTATTGCAATGTGCACAAACTAACTTTTGGTCAATGCAAAGGGATCTCATCCATTCATCTCCCACTAATACTTCTGCAATCTAATCACCACCATTCATCCTTCACTTTGATACTTGTTATCTATTGAAAGAATCACATCTCCATAACTCCCGTTTCTGCCATATTTGATTAGAACACAATATCTTCATCATACAACATCGATTTTTTGAATCGTTCACGGCGTCGGAATCAGGAAGACGAGATCTACGCAACCATCCTAGTTTCAATCCAATCCTATAACTTTTAATTTTGAGAAAAATTTATGAACTCCTAATCATTCCTCCCCATTGGGAAGCTTTTGGACCCCAAAAGACTTGATTACCCATTCAGTAGATGAGGTTACAACTCCCTCACCTTTTGTAATATTCCCAAATGGGAAAAGTAGGAATATAGCTCATAATAATGAAAATAACAACAACTATTAACACATTACATGTGAGCCAAATGATATATCCATGGTATTATGTATAACAACAATAAATAAGTACAAGATCTTGCGGATCAAGCCCCTCAAGATAGGAAAAAGAAGCCTCCAATGCCAAAATGCACCCAAAAACAAGTAATACACTGCTACACAAAGAATTGAAGCAAGAAAAACAAAATTTTAATGACTAATACTACAGCTAGGACATATAAATAAATGGATCTGCAAAGATCATGCTCATACAAGGCCAAAAATGAATATCTATGCTCCCATACACTTTTCCAAGATAACCCAGGAAGGGTTTTCGGAAATACACAAAATATAAATGGTGGATCTAAAGCCCTAGGGCTGAAGATGCACTTCAACTAAAGCATATAAAATGAGGTGGTTGAATTTGATGTTTATCTAAAAGAACTCCTCCAAAATAACCCTCTCAATGAAAGGTTGATCGCTTCAATGGAAAGCAAACACTCCAAATGGAGCACTGAACTTTCCCCTGCAACAACTCACTAAAATAATGTAGATTTGGACTGGAACTGCACTGTAGGGAGTAAAATCAAGTTGGCCTGATGCCAAATATGTCAAATAATCCCAAGGGGATCCCTTAGTGGTCTCCCAATGGAAGGAAACCTTCCTCCACTGCAAAACTAGCTCATAAAACACTCAACAAGATCTTCCACTGCTGCACCCTGTAACTCAGCACATATCTCAACAGAAACTGTGTTGTATCAAAAGACTAAAGCTTAGTATGAAAGTTGAATGTGGAAATGTAGTGCAAATCTCTTCCAAGAGGCCTCTCAAGGATACAGGTGGGATTCCCGATCAGGAACACCTAGTGCTAAATAGCACTGCAATCTTAGCTAAACAACAGAAGAAAGCTTATATGTTTAAATAGACCATATAATCAAAACATAACATATCATAACATGAATAATATGGCTGCCATCCTCTTCCTTATATAAAAATGAGCTTCTAAACCCTAAGCCCCATCCATTAATGACACTACTTTCTTGCATTGTGTCTCCATCTAAAACTGCGCTGTCCCTCATTGAATGCCACTCCTCCATGATAACGCTATTGATTTGGTCAAAGTTGACCCAGTCCACATTCTCTAGCCCCTCTTCACACCTTAGGGTGCTTTATTAAGCTGAAAAGATGATCCAATTTCACATGAGAAGTGGTTTTATTCCTACTAAAGAG
The DNA here is from genome assembly GCA_034641835.2 of Pinus albicaulis. Lineage (NCBI taxonomy): Eukaryota > Viridiplantae > Streptophyta > Pinopsida > Pinales > Pinaceae > Pinus > Pinus albicaulis. Next base: position 1,505,784,490 of record CM076584.1, on the reverse strand, counting down.
ATTTATGGGTCTCCCTACCCACTTATTCATCAAACAAGAAAGCAAAATTAGATTTTAATATTCCAATTAGCTGCATGCTAATTTATGAATATTACAATCCTCCCCTCCCAAATGTTTCTTGTCCTCAAGAAATTGCAAGGATAGATATGAAAAATATAGGGAACCTTTATCCCCATGTGAAGCTCCATCCTCCAAGCTATCATCCATATAAAATGAATCACCCTCCAGAATGGTAATTCATAGAAAAAATCCTCCCATATGAGAGGCTCCTCCCAAAGACATAAGTTAATCATATGGCTCACTTCATAAGGAAACAAGTGATATAATGTAGTAGCCACATAATGTCCCATGCTCCCCTTGAAGCATGAAGCAGTGTGGGAAGTTCCATTCCCAATGGACACATCCAACCAATGTGTCATCCCTCCAATCATGTCCCCAAAAATAATAAGAACATCATCAACATATGGGATCAAAATCAAAGTCATGCTAGCTGCCATATGTAGTAATGGAGAAGGAAAATGGTCCCTCAAGTGCAACCAGCATAGTTTTACTCCTAACTGCATCAGAATATGGCATGATGAGTGGTTTCCCAACCACTTTTTTGCTGCCCCAATCTCCTCACAAGCTTGGAGAAGGTGTATGGCGTATGGTGCAAATTGAACATACCCTGCATAAGATATCATCTCCCTAATATCTCCTAGGGAGTGGCCATTATCAATGCTGCTTATGGCCTCAAGTAGAACATGAAGTCTAGAAGGAAGAGTGCCCCCTCTTGGAGCAATGCCCTGCACATGTATGATAAGGAAACACAAATACATAGTAAATGAATCATGATGTACAGAAATACAACCTTTACCCTGTACTTGGTTCAATATAGTAAGGTGGCTCATAGATGGGCCTCCTCTCACTCCCAATGAGAAGGGAAGTGGCTATGATAACTCTACCAAAGATTCATGTCTCTCCTCATCCTCCAAATAATCCATTCGTCTCCTCATATGATGGTGCATCTCCTCTTTGAAGCCTTCCCAAATGAATCCCTCCAGGATAGTACAGTATGCTCTTATAAAACCAGTGGGTTTGGAGATAAACCCTTCATATGTTGCATCTAGTAGCTTCTCCTTGAGCTTATAAGATCTAGCTAAGAATACTCTACTCTGAAAATAGATGACCCCATCTACCACTGCATATCTCCCATCTAATAGCTGGTCATCAAGCACTCTGCATGAAAAGGGATCCTTAGAGTATTCCACTAGTAGCTGGGATCTCCAATAAGGGTCAATAATCAATAATGACATTGTTGTTGATCTATCATGTGAAGCTCATGTCATGTTTCTGCTCTCTTCTTTGACATCTCCTATGCCCAAGTCATACATTGGAATGCTACAATCTTGCCCTTATTTCTCCTTTCTTAGCACAATATTTGAAATGAGAGTGGGCAATGATGATGTTGGGAGAATTTATCCCTCCTCCTTGAGTCTACCCAAGACTCCCAACGCTATACTATGACCTCCTAGTGCTCCCACTTCTCCTGGATCTGGTGCAACATATTGAGAGAATTCTTTGATCCTCCTCCAATCAGGGGGTCCCCCTGGTGGAATGCCTCCATGTAATGAAACATCAAGGCTTAGAGCAGGCTATATATGTGAGTTGAATGATTTGTCCCTGTCCTCACTGTGAAAATCATCCTCTTTCTTTTGTGCATAAATCTCCTAAAAAGGATGGCTGTGTGTGTTTCTAATCACTGGATGTTGGCCCTCCTTCTCATCTGCTCCTACCTCCTGCAAGATCTCACAGTCTAAGGTGTTTTCTTCAAATTTAATCAACCCATGTACACCCATCTTCTCCTTGGTGTCAAGAGTCTTGATCACAAAAGGATGATCTATCATAGTGTGTGTCCCCAAGACTATATTCAATGTTGGAAAACACTTCCTCCATTTCTTTGTCTCATTGCCTATCAACATAGACAGACACTGCTCTTGATCGTCACATGAAATATCCCTTGGAACTTCTTGCAAAGATTCAAGAGCTCCTTTAGTTGAAGCAATTGCTTCATCTCCATCTCCAAATAGAAGTAGATCTCCTCCTACTGTCACAGCGCTGGATGATCTTTCAAACTCTTCCTCTTCCTTCTCCTCATCAATGGAGAATACCTCGTCATTAAGAGATCCTTTGTCTTGATCTCCTCTTGAAGGAGGAATCCTCAAGTCTTCTTCTTGAGAATAAAGTTTTTTCTGAAGTGGGGCTATTGCCCTAGGAAAAGCATGTTTCAGATGTTTAACCCCCTCAAAAATGTTCTGAAATGGATTTGGTTTCAGAGATCCTTCCAACTCATGCAAAGGTTCTGATTTCTTGGGCTTGGTTTGATCTCCCAAGGAAGTTTTAGATTGTTTCAAATCAAATATTTTCACTAGCCTCCTAGTGAAATTTGCATAAGTAGATATATTTGAATTATTCAATGAAGAAGATTAAAATAACCACCAGGCATGAGCCTTACCTTCAAGATGCAGCGCTGCTACTCTAATGGATTCATCTTCTGAACTTGATGCAACTGGAAATATGTGTCGAGCACCTTTACCCAAGCCTTGGTTGTGCTCTTGGGTGACCCATTAAAAGTAGGTAGAAAGAATCTACCCAACATGTGCTGCATGCACCCTCTTCTTCTATTGTGATTATTGGGTCTCCTCTCTTCTTTGATTTGACAAAATCCTTGGAAGTTTAGATGTTCCTTGAATCTTCTAGACTAAGATTCATATTCTTGGAGATAGTCACCAAGAGTCTCCTCCTTTGGCGTTTCTCCTTCCTCTTCTTCTTTTGCCAAGAATGTATGCATGGTACCATGTTGTAAATATAATTGTGTGGCTGAATGCTCACACACATAATATGAAGAACTGGAGCTTCCTTCATGTGAAAATATTCTTGAGGGATCTTCATGTCTTTACCTCCTCATTCCCTTGATTTCTCTTTTAAGCTCATGCATAGTTTGGAGAAGAAGTTCTGAAAAATTCATTCCCTCCATTTCTCCAAATAATGGAGACTTGCCTTTGTCTCTTCTGTAAGCCTTCTCTTTTCTGTGAGAAGCTTCTTCCTCTTCTGATAACATAGATGAAATGTCTTCACAGGTTGAGCCAAGATTATGCTCTGATACCACTGTAATATTCCCAAATGGGAAAAGAAGGAATATAGCTCATAATAATGGAAATAGTAGCAATTATTAACACATTACATGTGAGTCAAATGGTAGATCCATGGTATTATGTATAACAACAAAAAATAAGTATAAGATCTTGGGGATCAAGCCCCTCAAGATAGGCAAAAGAATCCTCCAATGCCAAAATGCACTCAGAAACAAGTAATACACTACTACACAAAGTACTGAACCAAGCACAACACAATTTTAATGACTAATACTACAGCTGAGACATATAAATAAATGGATATGCAAATATCATGCTCATACAAGGCCAAAAATAGAGATCTATGCTACCATACATTTTTCCAAGACAACCCAGGAAGGGTTTCCGGAAATACACAAAATATAAATGGTGGATCTAAAGCCCTAGGGCTGAAGATTCACTGCAATTGAAGCACATATAAAGAGGTGGTTGAATCTGATGTAGTTTTGAAAGAACTCCTCCAAAATAACCCTCTCAATGAAAGGTTGATCCCTTCAATGGAAAGAAAACACTTCAAATGGAGCACTGAACTTGCCCCTGCAATAGCTCACTAAAATAACACAGATCTGGACTAGAAGTACATTGTAGGGGATAAAATAAACTTGGCCTAATTCCAAATATGTCAAATAATCCCAAGGGGATCATTTAATGGTCTCCCACTGGAAGGAAACCTTCCTCCACTGCAAAAATAGCTCAGAAAACACCCAACAAGATCTTCCACTATTGCACCCTGAAACTCAACACATCTATCAACAAAAACTACGTCGTACCACAAGACTGAAGCTTGATTTGAAACCTGAATGTGGAAATGTAGTGAAAAGCTCTTCCAAGAGGCCTCTCAAGGATAGAGGTGGGATTCCTGATTAGGAACACCCGGTGCTAAACATCACTGCAATCAGGAACTCTCATGTACAACAAAATCATTTTTGAGTAAAGTAGAATCACTAATGATTGGTCTCGAAAGCATATCTACAAATTTATTGAAGATACCTTTTTTCTACCTTATAACCAAGTGAAATTGTTGAAGAAATCCCATCCACCTGAAATGTCTTGATTGTTGTCATTTTGTTTGCGACTGCAAGTACTGTAATGGTTGGTGATCGGTGTGTACAATAGTCTCTTTACCCATCAAGTAGTGTTTCCACTTCTTGACACATTGTACCAACACATATAGTTCTTTGTCATATGTAGGATAATTAGTCACAACACCATTAAAAGTTTCTGAATGAAAGGCGATATACTTACCATGCTGCAAAAGGACTGCGCCCATGGCATAGTCACCATCATCAGTTTGTATCTCGAATGGTCGTTTCAAATTTGGTAGTGCAAGGACTAGAGCTGAACTGATATTGTCTTTTAAAGCTTCTAAATATTGCTGATGTTTGCCTCCCCATTGGAAGCCTTTCTTCACACTTGTCACTGCATGCATAGGAGCTGCGATGGAAGAAAAGTTAGCAATAAATTTCCTCCAATATTGAGCTGCACCTAAGAAAATTCTTACCTAGGCAACTAATTTGGGTGTGGGCCAATTCACAATGGCCTCCACTTTAGAAGGATCAATCCCCAATTCTCCTCCTCCTACAATATGTCCCAAATAGACCAAAGAAGTCTTTCCAAACTCACATTTTGACATCTTAAGAAACAATTTCTCTTTCTTCAAAGTATCAAGCACTCTATTTACATGCAAGACATGATCTTCTCTTGTTTTTATGAAAATCAAAATGTAATCTAAATACGATAAAAAATTCATCAAGGAATGGTTGCAAAAAATTATCCATAACCCGCATAAAAGTTGCCGGTGCATTACATAAACCAAAAGGCATAACTAGCCACTCAAAGAGTCCTTGTTTGGTTTTGATTGCAGTTTTCCATATATCACTTTCTGCGATTCTTACTTGATGATATCCACTTCATAAATCTAACTAAGTGAAAAAAATTTCTTCTTTCAGTTGTTCAAGCAAATCATCTATTCTTGGGAGTGGGTAACGATTTTCTACCGTAATTTTTTTCAAAGCTCAAAAATCTACACACATGCACCAAGTCCCATCTTTCTTTGGTATCAAGACTATGGGTGAACCGCATGGTGAGGTGCTTGGCCTTATGATACCTTTATCCAACATCTCTTTGATTAGCATCTTTATTTCAGATTTCTCTATTATCGACATGCGATACATACCAATGTTTGGAAGAGGACAATCCTGCTGCAACTGAATCTCATGTTGAATTTCCCTTTTTGGAGGCAATCCTGTTGGCTTCTGAAACATATCATGATTCCCATTAACCACATCATATAATTCTGATTTCAACTTAGGATCACATCCCTCAAAAGATTCATGATTAATATCAACTTTGGGCTTAATCATAAGAAGAAAAAAATTCTTACTTGAATTTACTAGCCTCTTTACTTGTCCAACATTTACCAAAGCAATGTTTGTCTTCTTGCGTTGTGCTCTAATAATGAAGTCCTTTCCATCTTTGAATACATGATACTTGTTCTCATGGTGATAGAAGATATATTTCCTGTCATACAAGTAAGGAATCCCTAATACAATACCAGTTATGTCAAGTGGACCACATCTAATTCAACTGTGTCAACAAAGCTTGTAGTAATTGCAAACCTCAATATACATTTCCTTGTAACTTGTAGATTTGCATCCTTACAAATCCAACCCAATGGATATGGTTTTGGATGTGGTATGGTCTCAAGGTTAAGTTTTTTGACCAAATCTTCATAGAATAAGTTTTCTTGTGACCAACTATCAAACAATGTGTCAATCTTGGCATGCTTGGATATGACCCTCACATGAAATAGTTCTATTCTTTCTTCTTCATTTGGAGTGTTTATGTGACAGTTTGATGTACTGGTACTAGGTTTAGTTTCAATTTCTTTTCCCTTAATGTTCTTCAATATTATGGCTGTAATTTTAGTCTCATCACCTGAATCAGACCCTAAGTCATGTTGAGATGTAGCAACAATTTTCTATTTCCCTTTGTTATTGGGTTTCTTTGGCCTCAATTATGGATGTAATTTCCAACAATGAGTTTCATCATGGCCTTCTTTTGAACAATGTTTAAAAGTCACTTTTTCTCCCTCTTTCTTAACAGATGCATTCTTTTTGCTTTTACCTTTTGGGGTTTTCTCCTTGGCTTTACCCTTAAAAGGTTTCTTCCTACCCTCTTCAGGAATGTTCTTCCCTCTAGCTTCTAGATGTGTGGCCTAAATGCAAACTTCATCTAGACTGGTGGGGTTAAACATGAGAATAGTATGTTTTAGGTAGCTATGTAATCCTCCTATGTAATTTAGCAAAGTGTCTTGGCTCTGCAAATCCACCCCTAATAAAAGAGCTCTTCTCCTAAATTCCTTTGTGTATTCTTGCACATTTTGTCCCTTTAACTGCCTAAAGTTCTGCTAGTTCATGATGGCTTTTTGCATATGAGCTAATGGATAAAACTATTTTTTAATAGCATCAATAAAATCTAACCATGATAGAATAATATTACCATGTTTCTTGATTTCCTCTTGTATCTTGGCTTCCCACAAAACAATTGCTGCATCTTCCATTCTCAAATAAGCTAATTGAATTTTTGTATCATCATCTTTAAGGTTCATTATTCTTAAATAGACCCCCAATTGTCGAATCCAATTATCTAGCTTGTTTTCATTTATTTCACCATTAAACATTGGCAATTCTAACTTAACATCAAGTTTTAATAAAGGAGATTTACCAGTGCTCTTGGAATTGTGTGGCTGATGTACTGAAGAAGAGGTAGAAGATGATGATGATGATGAGGGTGAAGATGGTGGCTCTCCATTGCCTCCATTTCCTCCATTTCCCTTCTTTGACTTGTCTTCATCATGTTTACCTCCTGAAGATCCTTTTCCTTCCTTTTGGAGTTTAGATCCTTATCCTTCCAGACTCTCATTCCTTTCTTGATAAAGAATTGTAACCATCTCAGTCATGTCAAGAAATGCTTTCCAAAATGCTCTTTCTTCTTCCTTAGGGTCAAATTCTTCTTGAATTCCTCCTTCCTCACAAGGCATGTTTAATGGATCTTCTGCTTCTTTAGGAGGTGAACTAGGCAGTGGAGATTGTGGCAATCTTTCTCTCCTTTCCTTTGGCTCCTGTTGAGACCCTCCTGCTTCCACCAGTTTGATTTCTCCTCTTTTGAGATTGAGCCTTGTAAGCATCTAAAACTTGTAAATAGTTAAACAATTCTTTGCACTAAAAGAATTAGTTTTGTTGTGCTAAGGGTGTTTATGTTTTAAAAACATGTGCATAATTGGTTCATTAGTTTGCATAAGGATTAATGAGTTTTTCCATGAATTATAGATGAAATTTAGTGAATTAGAAGCATAAAATAAGTCTAAATAGCACCGAACAACAGTGTAAAACAGAGAAATAAGTCACCACATGAAGTTTACATCACAGGCATTGTTACACCAATTTTTGGTCATCTAAACTGTTATTATTAGATGAACCCAAGTACACCATGTAAGACCAATTTTACCCTAAGTAAAATTGCTTTCACCACATAAAATAACTTATTTGTTTATATTTCCTGGTCATATTTAACCCAAAACAAGGAACTTAATTAAATAAATCCTTATTTATTTAATTATTTCCTAAGAATAAGTTATTTAAATCATTATTTAAATAATATTCTTAGTTAAATTTGATTAAATCATCCATAAATAATTAAATAAACCATTATTTATTTAATTATATTCCCATCATTCCCCTAAAATGATAAATAAATCATTTATTTATTTATTATTTATAAATAAAGAAATTGACCCAAGTCAAGAATCCTTTTCCCTCCAACAAATATAATAAAATATTCCTAAAAGGTGCTTCTAGAATTCGATTAATAATATTTTATTCATGCACCGAGTTCTAGACCGCCCCAATATTTTGTTATAAATAGGGGGTTTTCCCCATTCATTAGTCACCTTCATTGCATTAGATCACTCTAGATCTTCTCTTGGTCACCATTTTCCATTTTGCTTTGTGAACTCCCATTGAGTTCTATGTTTGCTTTTCCACATCCATAAGAGAGAGAAATGCTAGATCTGAAACAATGAGGACTTCCAAGAACCCATCCCACTGAGGAGAACTGGAAAACACCTTTCTTGTTTTCCTCTCAGGTGCCCCATTCTTTAATATAATATAAGATTCTTTTTACACATTGTTCTTGTCTTGTTCATTGGATGCATGGAGCCATTTTGTATCTTATCTGCTTAATATCTTTTATGCTTAGATCTAATTTTATGCAGCAAACTTAAGGATATTTTGCAGCCATATTTGATGTTAGGGCTACTTGATATGCATAACTAAAGTGATCTTTTACGATGAAATAATCATACTAATAGGCATGATGAAGCAGTTCACCCCTCCTGGGCTACATCTGCTGGTCCAAGTCCCAATGGCTTCTCCATATTTCAATATGCTCAAAATTTTTCTTTTACATGTAGTTACAATGATCTAATGGCTTTTTGGTTTGCACCAATGGCTTCAGAATTCTCCAATTAGTTAAGAATGACTCTTCATTCACTCAAAATGGTCGAAAATTGAGCCTCCTACACTTTTTCTCAGTATCTCCTAGGAAAATCCACTAAATGTGGATAACTCTAGTTAACTGGAGTTAAATTAGGGCTGACCACCAAATTTGGCACGCTCCTATCCACTCTTCCAATAAATCCGCACAATTACTGTTATGGTTAGGGTGGCCACATGCGCACCCCAACCGTTAATGTCTTGACAGTTAGTAGAACCTCCGTTCCTAACTGCAGTTTAACGTGGACTATGGTTTGTTGAGTCGGTTAGGCTCTGACCGTGGCCCACATAAAATATTAACACACAGCTGCCATAATACTTAGAACCCAGTCAATGTTGCAATATTGCATTCAAACACATCACATACTTTATAACTTCACAGATTGCTGAAACCTTTTTTCACAAGTCGCAATCCTTAACAAACAAATTTCAATGGTAAACAATAATTCCGCCGATGTGAAGTTACGATTTCACTTATCACACAGTACTATTTTTATCCATTTAAAGTACATCAAATTCATCCTCTTAAACATCATGTTGAAGTGTAATTTTTTTTCCTTTTTTTACTACCTTTTTCCCTCTCCTTTATCTTTTTGTGACCATTTTTATAGAAGTATCAACATACTCAAGGTTATTTCAACTTATAAAAAGGTATTAATCATCCATGAATTAGAATCTATGTTTATTTATGAATTATAATGAAAACAAATCTACAATTACATAATATTGATCATTCTACAACTAATGTTAAATTCTGGAGCCATGTCCATGATTAAATAGGTTGCAATGAATCAATAAGGGGATGAAAGGTATCTAAGGATGAAAAATTTTCACCACATGGATGACCACCTATTGGCATGATTTGGCGGGCTACATATATCATGAGATATAAGATTTTAATCTAAAGTCAAACTCTGGGTATGATGGTGTAGTGGCCAAGTGAAGATAAGCAGAAGATCAGGCGAGCATGCAAAATACATGTTCGATTATGAGGATATTATTCGAGAAGAACCCATCATGATTTTATCTTTCAGTAGCAAACCACAAGGAGATAAAGTTCTAAATTAAATCTACTTCTTAGATGCTCGAACTATTTCATTTCTTATCGGCATAGGACTCTTGAATTATTTTAATGAATAAATTATATAAAAGCCATAAGGCGAAACCAAAAAGATAGTTCAGAAGTTGAGTACATTATGTTTCATTTCTAGTATTTTTAAACTCTATTTTGAATCAATATAATCCTCTATTTTCAATGCGTGTCTAAGCAACCATTTGATCAGTGACAAACTTACACTCACAGGATATCCCCCTGACGAGTTGTAAGGATAGTTATTTTTATTTCCATTTCAATTTTCTTATAGCGTGGTAGTTTCATGAAGTTTTTCTCCCTGAATAGTTTCATTAGAATTATGTTTTAACTAATTATTGTTTTGATTTCATAGCGCTCATAAAAGAGAATACCAAAAAAAAATGATTTTCTTAGGCATTCCCTTCTAGTAATTTAGTTTCATTACTTAGTTCATTTCGTAGATGATGAAGAAATTTCATTTTAGAGTTAATTGCATACATAAGGAATCATTTGGAGTTACAAGTTCTCATTTGATTTTTCTTCTGCAAGTATTACATTAGCATTCATTTATGTAATTGTAGTTAATTTATTTTCTTTTTGCAACTAGAAATTAAGTTTCCTTTTATCAATTTATTTTTATGCAATTAGCATTGAGGTTCCTTTCTGCAAAGTAGTGTTTTCAATTTTACAATTAGCATTGAAATATATTTCCTGCAATCTAGTATTAGAATTTCCTTCATGCAATTAGAAATAGATTATCAATTTTGCAAGCAATAGATTTCAAGTCAGTTAAATATTTGGTTTTTTATGTAACTTTAAATAGAAAGAACTTGTGCATGATTTATCTCTAAGTTTCATTTAAAGTATGTCCATAATTAGAATAGTTTCATCTGAAGAAATAATTCCTAACATATATGGTGCACATACACTTCATAACTACACGAACCTTGTCTAACAATTAATGAAGTAATTTAAGGTCAATTAAATTACCCAACACATCATATAACCAAATGAAAGATTCACAATGCATAACTTATGAACAAAATTTCTTCTAGGATTATATAAATCCAACCCAAAATTTATTTCAATCATGAATTCTTAATATTTCACACAATCATCTAGCTAAATGTATTCAACAATGAACCTGTAACTTTACCAACTTCATTCCTTCATCCTTTCCAAAGTATTTTTTCCATACAATATGGAATCAAGATACTAATATCGTCATAATGCTTCTTCCAAGAGTCTTCCAAGATTACGACTCTTATATGATTAATCTAGGGTTTCCATAGTCTTCCCAAAAGGTAGAATCCTAGGGTTCTTATGAACAAACCCTAAATTCTATGATCCTTTTCTAAGAAATGTCAATCCTAGGGTTTCCATGTAAAACCCTAGATTTCAACCAATTCCACCTTTACAATGTCCTAGATTCTTTTAGAAAACCCTAGATGTCGAATGTTAGGGTGTTCTATGAGGGAACAAATAGATTAGGGTTTCTCACTATGGTTTTTCCTATTTAAGTCCCATCTAGGGTTTTCAATCCCTAGATGCCAAATTTTTTTGACTATATGAAATCTACAAACCATAGGTTCAAAAAATGCAGTAAAAACCTTAACTCGTTGCTTTATGTGGACCCTTTATAACAAAAAATTATATACCCCAAAGATCACCTACCTTTGTCTTCCATGATCAATGGTTAGAACTTAGGGCACACTAGTTTCCAACTTCAACCCTACATATAAGGACAAACCTTCTTCATAACGTCATGACCTTCTTCCTTCTATTAGCCAATGTAATGCATTGCCCAAAGAGACTTCTTGAGCACCCTATTTAGACTTATCTCAACCTCCTAACAGTAATTTTATAAGTTGAACCTAGTCACCAAGGTATGCTACCTATTAAGTCTATCAAAGGAAGGTAAGACACTCAAATATGAGCAAAAAAAATCACATTTTTCAAGCTCAGCCTGTGTTGGCCAACTTTAGTCTTCCATCCTCTTCAATGTGATTATTCCATTGTCTTAAGGACCAATTTAAGATGCCAATGCTTGATGCTTCCAACAAAGTTTTCCTTTTCCTTATTTCATTTTTTTCATCAATAGGTTTGATACCAATTTCTTATAAATAAATCGTGATAATACTGAAGCCTTTGTTGAAAAGTCAACAAGAAATGTGTGTATAATTTAATTTTCCCTTAATTAAACTGGACAATAAATTGTAAACTTATCTCATAATCACTTGTAATAGTTAACTGAGTGTGATAGACTCGGTTAGCTCATGAAATTCGAGTTGAGGGTGGTTGGTGAGGCACATAGAGTGATTCTATTTGTTTTAGAGTCCAATTTGCAGTTAGTGTATTAGTTTAATGCATGAGAAATCAGTTAACTCAATTAAGTGAGTTAAAGTCGGTCTAACTAGTTGTAACTGATTGTTACACTAGTGAGAGTTCAAGTGAATTAAATCATATTTAATTCACATGTAGTGATATGTCAAATGAATGATGATTTACTATTAATAGTTTCATGCATGTCAGTTCTGATGAAGACCCAGTTGAGACATAGGTTAAAGGGATGTTATCTATCAGTTGTATTATTAGTAAATTGTCGGCGCACAATTAGACAACCATATGATTTCCCAGGATGTATTGCGTAGTTTTGGAAGGTTGAATTTACTAATTAATAGGGATCAATTGTTCTTAGAATTGCGCAGTAAATGAAAGCTTAGCAAAGGCAAGAAATTGGCTAAGTGTTGGTCGATTTTGTCTGGATTAGTGTGAGGTAGTTGGTAGAGTGCAACAAACTCTTGTGAGAAGAGTGCATTGTAATTGTTTCATGATTCCTTGGTTTTATACAATACAGATAGAGGGGTTTTGAGTACATTTATTTCCCCACAAATTTTTATGTGTTATGGATTTGATTCTTGCTCTTAATTGGTGTGATTGTGTGATCATGTTTAATTTCCCCAAATTAACTGTAGAAGGATTCAATATCTTGCTCTAGAATATTGCATGATCAGATAGAATCCATTGATATACATATTGTTTATATAGTTTCTACATGGTATCAGAGCTCCAGAAATCACTATAGTGGAGAAGAAATTGAGTTTTTGTTGAACGAAATTTGAATTTGCAAAAATATTCTTTGGTGCGATAGGCAAATCAAGATGGCTTTCAATGGATTAAGATTGGAATATGCACTCAAGGTAAGTTCTAATTATATTTCATGGAAAGATAGAATGGAGGCAGTTCTGGCGGACAACGGGTTGAAAATTTTTATCGACACTGATATTCCAAGGCCCGCAGCAGCAGACACACTCTTCTTGATGCTTGGAAAAAGAAGGTTTCAAAGGTGAGGAGGATCTTATGAGAGGGAGTTAGAGATTACATTGTCTCGAGTATCCATGGCAAGGAGACTCCATATGCAATGTGGAAGGCCTTGACAGATCTGTTTAAGAACAACAGTGACCACAAAAAATTGGCACTGAAGGACAAGCTCAGGAAAATCAAAATGGAGAAAGGTGACACTATTCTGAAATACTTGACCAAGTTCATCCAATGTCGAGATGAGCTTGGAAGTGTCGGGATCACTGTAGTTTATGATGACTTGGTGAGCCTAGCACTTCTAGGCCTTCCCAAGAGCTGGCATAGTTAACAGGACTTTGTCAATGGGAGGGAGAAGCTACCATATTGAGAGCGACTTTGGTCGGATTTGGTACAAGAAGAATTCAGGTGGAATACCAAGGATGGATACTCATCCAAGACAGATGATGAGGAAAATTTCACCTTGGCTAGTAAGGCAAATAAGGGGAAGGGAAATAAATCCTATTCCAAATCTGAGACCGAAAAAGAAGGCAAGAAGCATGACATGTCCAGAGTGAATTTTTTCACTGTCATGAGCATAGAAATTATGCCACTAATTATCCACAGAAGAAGAAGAAAAACAAGAAGGCTTCAGGATCAACAGTAGGTGATGCTTTGGCTTCACAGTTCTAGTTGGACTTCTCACTAATCGCATCCATGGTGTCTACTGCGATGGGATCAATGTGGTACTTGGATCATTAAGGGAATTTTGAGGTCTAAAATGGGCCTCCTAAGAAAAATGTACAACCAAAATAAAATTATAAGAACCAATAGGATTCAAGATGATGATGTCAACCATGGGGGATGATTCACCATTTTTGGAGTAAAAAAGTAAAAATATTAAAAAATAATAAAATAATAAAACCACTTTTTCAACTCGTATTTTCAACTTATCTCCCTAATATTTTACTCAAATTTCAAGTGGGAGTACTCGTTGGATGAAAAATTTAATTCCTCATCCAAGTAGTACCCATGTTGCATACTTTCGATGGACCTTGCTACATTAAAAATGAGAAATACATGAAAAAATGTGATTGAAATAACGTTTTTCATGTATTTCTAATTTTTCTTGTAGAAGTGTCCATCAAAAGTATGGAACATGGGTACTCCTTGGATGAGGAATCAAATTTTCCATCCAAAGAATGTTTCTGCTCGAAATTTAAGTAAACCCATAGGGAGGTAAGTTGAAAATACGAGTTGAAAAAGTAGTTTTTTATTGTTTCCCTCTAAAATTTGATGATGTAATCTAATCTTATTTTAATATTCCCACTATTATTTTATAATTTCCTTAGGAGGCCCATTCTAGACCTCAAAATTCCCCTAATGAGTGGTGCATCTTTCCACATGACGGGAGACAAAGAACTCTTTAGTAGCTTGGAGGAGAAGGATCTTCAGATGCACATCGAGATGGGTGATGTCGGGAGGTATAGTGCTACTGAGATTGGTATAGTTACTTTCCAGAGACATTCAAGTAAACCTTTATTATTAAAATATATCATGCATATAACGGTCTTGAAAAATAATTTAGTTTTAGTTGTTATGTTGAGGATATAGGATGTGATGTGGTTTTTAGTGAAGGGAAAGCATTCCTTCATCACAAAGCCACAAGACATGTTAAGAAGATTGGGGTTCATGTGAAGAACCTCTAAAAAATTGATGTAGATGGCTGCGTAACACTGATGAGTAAAGCAGACAGATTGGTGAGCCGGGATGAGGGTGAGTTATGGCACAGGATATTGGGCCATCTACACCACTATGCTTTTAAGGTCATGCAAAATATTTCTATGGGGCTTCCAAAGGGTACTCTTGCGCATATAGACACATGCAAGGTATGTACCATAGGGAAGTATACAAAGGCCACTTTTCACGAGAAGGAGAACTGAGCAGCGAAAATCCTTGAGAGGGTTCACTTAGATGTGTGTGGACCATTCTCTACAGCTTCTACAAAAAAGCACATGTATTATGTGATTTTTGTTGATGATTTTTCTAGAAAGTGTTAGATCTACTTCATGTAGAAGAAAGATCAGACATTCTCAAAATTTTGTGAATTCAAAGCACTGGTTGAGAAAGATACATGGAAGCAGGTGAAAGCTCTAAGGAGCGACAATGGTGGTGAGTACATCTCCAATGAATTCAAGAAATTCTGTAGAAAAGAAGGAATTCAGAGAGAGTTGATTGCGCCTCATAACCCACAACAGAATGGGGTTGCAAAAAGAAAGAACAAAAAAAATATGGGTGTGACACGAGCTATGTTACATGATCAGGGCCTACAGCTGCATCCGTGGGCAAAGTCATGCAACACAATGGTATTTGTGAAGAACCATAGTCCTCATCGGATACTTGGCATGAGTATGCCAAAGGAGGCTTTTTCTAGTAAGAAACCCCATGTTTCATATTTTAAAATTTTTGGCTCATTTGTCTATTTCCATGTGACGAAATATTTCAGAAAGAAGCTAGAACCAACAATAGAGATTGGGATATTTGTGGGGTACACTGATACTCCCCAAAACTATCGGGTGTATTTTCCAAACAACAGGATGACATTTGTCAAATGGGATGTAAAATTTTATGAGGAGAAAGCCATGTGATTGTCCCTTGAGAGGGATCTTGATTTGGATGCAGATGATGAAATCTTGGTTCCAAAGGATGAACCTAAATATGTGGATTAGCCACATGAGGAGGTTCATGGAGTGGCAGAAACCACTCATGTATAGCCATCCACCAGACATGGTAGGAGGCGCACCGTAGAGGTTGACAGATTGAGACTTGACGCAACAGAACATATAGGAGCACCTACATCACAGCGCAGATAGAGATAGTCACCAGACAGGTATACTAGATACATGTCTCTTATGAGAAAGTGTGATAGAACCATCCTCTTTTGAGGAAGTGTTGAGTAGGAAAATCCCCTCTGCGGACATAGGTGATCCCTCTAGCACTAGTGTGGTTCTAGCAACAAGGGAACATGTTGGACTCTTGAATTCCTAGCTTATAAATGAAATATGGATCAGAACAGATATCCTACCTCAGTCCAACACTTTCATCGTGGCATGCGGCATAGATCCTTTGATATTTGTCTTCACGCCTTGCGCTCCGTGTTGGTGACGATGTTCACGTGTCTGCACAAAGATCAAACAAATGATGACAATGTTGGGTTCCTATAATAATAGGATTCATAATTTTGAATTGACTTTGATTAGTCTTGTAATATGTAAATACTTTGATTTTTGCAAATTGTTTTCCCATATTAGAAAATTAAAAAATGTAAAGAGGGTAAAAGTCCTAAAACAAAAATCAAAGGACTTGAAAGGAAAAAGATCAAAAAATAATATAGAAAATGAACCCCCATAAAAAAGAAGAAGATAAAATAAAACATGAAAGTAATGCAAATACAAATGCCACTACTATTTACTTTTACTGCAAAATAAAGATTGTGTGCAACTTGTTAAAAATGCCACAATCCATGAACGTCAAACTACTTAAACTTCACCTTTCATGTTTTAAATTTTATGTTGATAGATAGAGAATAAAGATCTAGCCAAACTATTTAATATTGGCAGATCATTAGTTAGGTAGAGAATATAAGGAGCTCAACAGTTTAATCTGAGCCCTTGGAAGAAATAAGGATCGAATTAGATAGTTTTTTGTTTAAAAGAAAAATGAATAAGGGTCTACAAGCTCAAATGCACCCATGTAAATGAAGAAAAAATGTTAGGGTAGCAGATGGGTAGGTAGAAGCAATTTTCACAAGCATGAATAGCAGAAAATTGGTCATTTCATTTACTAACTTCCTTTTAAAATCATTCCCTTGTAAAAATACCCCATTTTTGAGATTCAACAAGATGATGAGCTTAGTGAAAAGTAAGAACCTTCACTAAGTGGGGCCCGCAGGCTATTTTTAGGTGTATGTATATTTTTAGACATGGTGAGCATAGTCTATAAGTTGCAATATGCTATTTGTAGATGGTTAGTAAAATGTGAAAAATAGATGAAACTATATTTTTAGAATATTGGGCGAAGTCCATTTATAGATCGTCAATCTAAAAATAGGTGCATGTCGATTATTATTAACCCCTAATAATAATACGACAATAAACATCAACTTATTCTCTTGGAGCACTTTATTTCAGTGAACAGATTTGGTAAATCAGTGGGCTGAAGGAATTACACAATTCCTAGGGTTATTGGTGGCTCATGCATGGAGGACTCATTTAGAATTGAAGTGGCAAAGTTATGACAGAGTTGGAAGAGTAGTTATAGGAGTTGTTATTTAGTTTAAGTCAGTTAATGGAGTTAAACTCAGTTGAGCTAGTTGTATCTAGTCTAATTGAAAGATACACTAGTGAGAGTTAAGTGAATTAATTAGTAAATTAATTCACAACTAATAACTCACTAACAACTGAACAAATACATCAGTTAACTATAGTGCATGTCAGTTCCAATGGAGACCCAGTGGAGAGATAGGTGAAAGGGTGAGATGGACTGTCTGTTGTGACTATAGTGATGCATTCAATGCATCTGACACACTGTATTGGAGTTTCCAATGAGGATTGTGCAGTTATGGCAAGACCAATTCGAATTCATTCAGGGGTCTTCTTTGGTTGTTCTTCAAACCATCCATCTTAGTTTCCACGCCTTTCTTCAAAACTTCCATTTCATTTTTTGTTGCTCTTTGCGATAGCGAAATTTGGTGCACTTGCTCTTGTAATTTTGATATCTCATGTTGTGTTTCTTCGTCTTCATGAGTCATAGTAGAGCCTTCTGAAGGCTTAATGGGTGTTGAATTATTTTTAGGGGCCATTTTAGAACCCAATATTGATATGTATTCTTAAATATGCCCTTGGAATAAATTCCAACTAATTTTTTTCAAACGAGACTTATGTAATTTGAAAAAAATTACACCTCTTTTTTCTTGCTTTTGAGGAGTGCGATATTGAAATTGAATTATCTCTATGATTTCAGATCTTCAATATCTAAAATTTGGTACTGAGGTAGCCCTCTGAATCCTCTTTCAAATTCCACAAGTCTGACCTGATTTGGATTCTAGAAGACAAAGTTGTGCCCAATCTCCTACGATGACCTAATTATGGACTGGTTCAGTAGAGAGAACTTGTATGACTTGCCACATGTCACTTCTTCCTCCTTCGGCTATGAAATTGATAGATAAAAAACTACATTCTGTGTGCCTGCATCCACTTCTTATATAATTCCAATCCGATGCTTAGAGAGAGAGTTATGAAGATTTTCCCATGATCACCTCTTTGAGATGAAATTCGGGAGCCTGACAATGTCCTAACTTCTACAGACCATATCTTTGAAACTATTGCGAACCAAGATCTGAAATTTTGCGATGATGTTCCTTAGGATTTCAGCTTCATGCTTTAAAAATTGTAGATTCTGAGCCTTCGTAGAAAGAAATTTATAGTGAAAATTCCGCGATGACCTGTTTAGGTTAAATTAAGGAGCCCACAAAAAGACATAACTTACACAGATCATATCTCCGAAAATGTTGCGAAGAAAGCTCTGAAATTTTGCGATGATGTTCCTCAGGATTTTGGCTTTGTACTCTAAAAATTTCCGCTTCTAAACCTTAGTAGAAAAAATTTATAGCGAAAATGCCACGATGACCTATTTGGAGTAGCGAAACCTTAGAATCCAAAGCTCCGATACCAAATATTGTGAAACCAGCTCCAAAAATAGAAGAAAAGAGATATCAACGCCTTATAAATAAGCCACTTCGAGGGGACAACCTCCAATACATTACATAAATGAGCAATTCTTAGATGATACAAATGAACAAAACCTCCTTCTATATATAGGAGTCCATGGGGCCACAATATAATCCTAGTGGGGCCACAATGTAATCCTAGTTGACCTAACAATAATAATGTAAGGGCACAATAATAACAATATGGGGGTTACATAGGTACAACAATAACAATAAGGGGGGATACACTAACATAATAAGGGACTACACTATTAATATAGGGACTTAACATGTAGGGATTGCGCAATGGAGGCAGGCTGTCAAGAGGCAAGAAATTGGTGCATGGAAGTGCAAATTTCTGCATGACAGTGTGTAATGATTGTTGAATGTATTGAGAGCTTGATGTACTATGATTTTTATAAGATTATTACATGATTCCATTGATATACATAATATATGATATTTGGGGTTTTTAGCTTTAAGCTTTCCCATTAAACAACTGTATTATGTGTGATTGAATTTATTCACATGTGTTTGCAATTGAGTTTTAAATTTCCGTAAGTTTAACAGGGGAAGGATTCTGTATTTAGCAAGAAGATAAATATTTTTAGATCAGGAGGATTTGGTAATACATCAGTATTAACAAATTTCTACATGGTATCAGAGCATTATTGATTACCGGAGATTGCAATTGTGAATAATTGCTGAGTTTTGTGCTGGTGGACAATTCGAATTTGTTGCAGAAATTTCTTGGCGCGACAATTGAGTATTCATTGAAATGTCTTTCAATGGGTTTCGATTGGAGTGTTCCCTTGAGGGAAACTCTAATTACATATCCTAGAAGGATAGGATGGGGGTGGTGCTTGAAGATAATGGACTGAAGGAGTTCATCGACAACGATGTTCCTAAGCCTACTTCTAGCGATGCTGCAGTACTTGACGCATGGCAAAATAAGGTAGCGAAGACAAGAAGAATTCTGTTGGAAGGTGTGAAGGACCATATTGTGTCAAGCCTTCATGGGAAAGCCACTCCATTTGCAATGTGGAAGGCTTTGAAAAATATTTTCCAAAGCAGCAACAACCAGAGGAAGTTGGCGATGAAAGATAAGCTCAGAAAAATAAAAATGGAGAAGGGAAACAATATTCCAAAATATCTCACGAAGTTTGTCCATTGTAGGGATGAACTAGGAAGTGTGGGGATTACAGTTGATGATGATGACTTGGTGAGCTTGGCTCTCCTTGGGCTTCCGAAGAGTTGGCATAGCTACGAAGACTTTGTCAATGGACGGGAGAAACTGCTGGGTTGGGAGCGACTTTGGTTGGATCTTGTGCAAGAGGAGATAAGGCGAAGTACCAAGGATGGCTCTTCATCGAAGAATGTTGGTGAAGAAAATTGTGCTTTCGATGCCAAAGCAAGGAAAGGGAAGGGGAAGAAATCCCATCCAAAATCTGAGGCTAAAGGAAAGAAGCTGGATTTGTCCAAAGTGAAGTGTTTTTATTGTCACAAACATGGGCATCTCGCCAATAACTGCCCACAGAAAAAGAAGAACAAGAAGGCTGCTGGAGCTGCAGCTAGAGAGGCCTTAGCCTTGTAATTTGAACTTGATTTCTCTTTGATTGAATGCTTGGTTTCAAGCTCAATGGGATCGGTGTGGTATCTTGATAGTGGTGCGTCTTTCCATATGATGAGAGACAAGGAGTTGTTTAGTGACTTGGAGGAGAAGGATCTCCAAATGCATATAGAGATGGGAGATGATGGTAGATATAGTGCGAACGAAATTGGAACCATTACCTTTGAGAGGGAGTTAGGTAAAACATTTCTGTTGAAAGATGTTATGCATGTTCCAGGTCTGAAGAAGAACTTGGTCTCGGTCAAAATGTTGGAAAACAGAGGTTATGACGTTGTTTTTAGCGAGGGAAAAGATTTCTTGCGACATAAAACAATGGGTCAAACCAAGAGGATAAGGATTCGAGTTAAGAATCTCCACAAGCTGGAGGTAGATAGATGCGCTGCAATGATGAGCAAAGGAGAAGAAGTGGTGAGCCGGGATGAGGGAAAATTATGGCACAGGATATTGGGCCATCTTCACCATGGTTCCTTTAAGAGTTTGCAGAATATTTCTACTGGAATTCCAAAGGGTACTCTTCTACAGTCAGATAAATTCAAGGGATGTACTATGGGTAAGATTTTGAAGACCACCTTCATGAGAAGGAGAACCATGCTTCGATGATCCTAGAGAGAATTCACACAGACGTGTGTGGACCTTTCTTGGTTGCTTCAACAACAAAAAATAGGTATTATGTTATATTTGTTGATGACTATTCTCGTATATGCTGGATATTCTTCATGCAGAAGAAGATCGAAACATTCTCAAAGTTCTATGAGTTTAAAGCATTGGTGGAGAACGAGTCGAGGAAGCAAGTGAAGGCTCTACGGAGCGATAATGGTGGTGAATATATCTCGAATGAATTCAAAGACTTTTTTAGTAAAGAAGGAATTTGAAGAGAACTCATAGCACCTCATAACCCACAATAGAATGGGGTTGCAGAGAGGAAGAACAGAACAATCGTGGGTGCCGCACGAGCTATGCTTGAGAGGGTGCTAGAATTGCATGCAGTGGAGGAACTGCCAGTTATGAAAGATGAGCCTCCAGATGTGGACTAGCTACAGGAGGAAGTTCATGGAGTGGAGGAGTCCACTCATGCAGAGCCAAACATCATAACTAGTAGAAGGCATACCATAGAAGCTGAGAGGTTGAAGCTTGATGCGGCAGAGAATGTAGGAGTTCCTACATCACAACGCAGACAGAGATAGTCACCTGACCGATTTACTGGATACATGGCTCTTATGAGCAAGTGTGTCATGACAGAGCCATATTATTTTGAAGAAGCAGCGTAGGAACCCACATGGGTAGATGCCATGGTGGAGGAGTATGACTCCATTGTCAGAAACAGTGCTTGGGAGATTGTTCCAAGGCCAGTGGGTAAATTAGTGGTACATTCGAAATGGATCTCCAAGGTAAAGCAAGCTGTTGATGGGAGAGTCGAGAAGTATAAGGCAAGATTTGTTGCCCAAAGCTTCTCACATATTGAGGGGATTGATTATGAAGAAAACTTTGCACCTGTCACACGGTATTCTTCCATAAGGACCATCCTTGCTCTCTCAACACAGATGGGTTGGCACATTCATTAGATGGATGTGAAGACTGTGTTCCTTAATGGGATCATTGAGGAAGAGGTGTACATTGAGCAGCCTAAAGGATTTGAGATATTCAGCAACGAGTCGCATGTGTGCAGACTCAAAAGAGCGATGTATGGGCTGAAGCAAGTACCACGCCCTTGGTACACATGGATCAACAACTATTTCATTGGACTTGGCTTCACCAAGAGTGAGGCGGATGCAAAACTGTACCAAATTTTGGTGGAGGGTAAGCTTTTAATCATTTTTCTTTATGTTGATGATTTAATACTATCGGGTGATGAGCAGCTGATACACTCATGCAAGGAAGATCTTGCAAAGGAGTTCGAGATGAAGGAATTGGGCCTCCTTCATTATTTCCTTGGATTGGAAATATGGAAGCGAGAAGGTGAACTATTTGTGTCTCAAGGCAAGTATGCTCGGGAGATACTTGGTAAGTTCCACATGGAGGACTACAAGCTCATGGATACTCCTCTTCCAGTAAATTGGAGGAAAGAGGATGCTACATCGGTAGAGGTAGTGGATGCCACTGTTTATCAACAGTTGGTGGGTTCGCTCATGTATTTAGTTAATACAAGATCAGACATATGCTATGCGGTGAACCAACTTTCACAAGTGATGGTTAAGCCTACCAAGCCCTTTTGGAAGGTAGGAAAGCATGTCCTGAGATATCTTAGGGGCACATCTGAGTATGGATTATGGTATAGACAGACGGATGAAGTGAAGTTGCATGGCTTCACGGATGCATATTGGGCAGGCAGCCCAATGCACAGAAAGAGCACATGAGGAGGGGTTTTCAGTATCGGATCTACAACAGTTTCTTGGTACAGCAAGAAAAAAAGATCCATGGCACTCAGTTCAGCGGAAGAAGAATACATGGCAGTAAGTCAAGCTGCATGTGAGGCTATCTGGATGAGGAAGACCCTAGTCAGTTTGTTCGATTCACATATAGATCCTACAGTGGTACATTGTGATAATCAGAGTTGCATTAAACTCTTGATTAATCCCGTGTTTCATGATAGATCTAAACATATTTATATCTGGTATCATCATATCAGATATTGTGTGTAGTGGAAGATCATGTTGCTTCAGTACATTCCTATGGAAGATCAGGATGCAGATATTCTGACGAAGGCGCTCAACAAGAGAAAATTCGAATACCATAGAGGCAGGATCGGGGTGAAGGATAATCCCTATCTTGTTGAGAGGGAGTGTTGAGATTAAAAAAGATGACGAGCTTAGTGAAAAGTAAGCACCTTCACTAAGTGGGGCTCGCAGGCTATTTTTAGGTGTATGTTTATTTTTAGACATGGTGAGCATATTCTATAAGTTGCAGGATGATATTTGTATATGGTTGGTCAAATGTGAAAAATACATGAAATTCTATTTTTAGAATATAGGGCAAAGGATATTTATAGATCGTTGATCTAAAAATAGGTGCATGTCGATTATTATTAACCCTTAATAATAATTCGACAATAAACATCAAATTATTCTCTTGGAGCACTTTATTTCAGTGAACAAATTTGGCAAATCAGTGGGCTGAAGGAATTATGCAATTCCTAGGGTTATTGGTGGCTCATGCATGGAGGAATCAGTTAGAAATAAAGTGGAAAAGTTATGACAGAGTTGGAAGAGTAGTTACAGGAGTTGTTATTTAGTTTAAGTCAGTTAATGGAGTTAAACTCAATTGAGCTAGTTGTATCTAGTCTAACTGAAAGATACACTAGTGAGAGTTAAGTGAATTAATTAGTAAATTAATTCACAACTAATAACTCACTAGCAACTGAACAAATACAACAACTAACTAGAGTGCATGTCAGTTCCAGAGGAGACCTAGTGGAGAGATAGGTGAAAGGGTGAGATGGACTATCTGTTGTGACTATAATGATGCATTCAATGCATCTGACACACATTGGATTTTCCAATGAGGATTGCGCAGTCAAGGCAAGACCAATTCGAATTCATTCAGGGGTCTTCTTCAGCAGGGATTGCGCAGTGGAGGCATGCTGTTAGGAGGCAAGAAATTGGTGCATGGAAATGCAAATTTCTGCATGACAGTGTGTAATGATTGTTGATTGTACTGAGAGCTTGATGTACTAAGATTTGTATGAGATTATTACATAATTCCATTGATATAAATAATATATGATAGTTGGGGTATTTAGCTTTAAGCTTTCCCATTAAACAACTGTGTTATGTGTGATTGAATTTATTCACATGTGTTTGCAATTGATTTTTAAATTTCCGCAAGTTTAACAGTGGAAGGATTCTGTAATTAGCAAGAAGATAAATATTGTTAGATTAGGAGGATCCGGTAATACATCAATATTAATAAATTTCTACACCCATACCCTTCATTTTTACTCTTTCCCCTTATTTCACTCTTTTCTTTGTTACAAAAGCCCTTTTCCTAAGTTAAAATGCACCTTTATCCTTGCAAAAGTAAAAATCCTTTAATA
This sequence comes from Pinus albicaulis, assembly GCA_034641835.2. Classification (NCBI taxonomy): domain Eukaryota; kingdom Viridiplantae; phylum Streptophyta; class Pinopsida; order Pinales; family Pinaceae; genus Pinus; species Pinus albicaulis. The sequence continues at coordinate 1,505,759,966 of CM076584.1, read as the reverse complement.
ATTCCATTTTCATTCAAAAATACGTTAAAACCCCAAAAATACCTTTATCCTAAGTATTTATTTAAAAAGGTGATATGTCGGGTCCCACAATGAAGAAATCCATTCTCGATAGCAGTTTTAGAACTATATTTAGTGTATTTAAAATCCCGCACTTATTTACATTTGTACATATTAAAATTTGACTTTATATATTAAATCCCATTATACCTTTTATCCTGTATATATTAAATCCTTACTATATAAGTCCCAACCCTTATATTAATTAAACATATAAATATGATTATATTATCCTGCATATTATAGGTCCCACTTATCCATACCCCACTTGTTAATAAACCCTGCCTATACATAATTCACACTTACCTTAACCTTATTGGTTATATCGTATAAACCCCAAATTTATCATATGCATAACCAATCACAGCAAAGTCCCAAATATATGTATTAAACCATAGTTTTAATACATATAACCTATCACATAGCATATATCCCCTGCATCACGCCTATCCAATCCCGCGACTCCATCACATTATTCTATCCGTCAAATCATCGCCCACCAGATCTAACGACTATCAAACCTTGTCGCACATCCGAGAGCATAAGTGTTAACATACCCCAAATCTTGAAAAAATCTTGGTTTTTGGAGCTCTGCTCCAAGCTACGTGGCACCTTTTCATTTGATTGCATCCTCAAGAAATTTACCATTAACCACCTTTGGCACTTGTGAAAACCACTGAGCGGTCCCCCCCCCCCCCCATTTTGCAAACCACCGTGTCAATTCAAATTGACCACGTGTTTATGATTATCATTGTTGGTTTAAAACTACATAATAACGCCCTTGTTAGCCCTTTTACACCACTTTTGTGACAAACTTGTGCAGAAGGCGCATTTCTTACCTTTTTGCGAGCCAAAGATCACTCTACCAACCTTATTCCAAGTATTTTCCACTAGAAATCAATACCATTGCCACTACAAGATATTGCAGAACTGAATTGAAGCTTATAAATACTAGAAGTGCCTCAGAAAAGCCTTCGTTGCTTCAAAAACCCTTCTGTGAAGCAAAATATTCATGTTTCCCAGGTATTCCTTAAAGAAAAGACCTATTTCTTGATCTAAATAAGTTTAAGCCTTGGCAAATCTAAAAGAAAGCCCTTTTTATTTTCCAAAACCTTTTCTACAGACCCTAAATGTCCTTTTGCAGAAGTTCTGAGGTCCAAAAAACTGTTTTAAGCACAAAAACTACAATTTGAGCAGTTTTAACCTTCAAAGATTAGAAGATAAGCCCATGCTTTATCCAAATCCTTTTGCAAATGATTATAATCTTTATGAGGTGCTCCTACAGGCTTAAATCGGTTTTTCTAAGTCAAAGGAGTAATAAATTGATAAATAAAAAAAAAATACTGGATTCCAAAGTAGTAGTAAGTGTCAATCCTCTACAACCTCATGTTGTAGATGTAGAACACACTCCCCTGGCTAATAAATATTTTAAAATTAATGACACAACCACTGAATTTAAACTTTTTTAGCTCCACTGTCGGAGCCATGAAAAATCCATAGATAAGGCTAATGAAGTTTTCATTTGGGAGTATAATTTGGCAAAATATGTTGTCCCACAGAACTTCCAGTGCCTAGAGGTGATTAGACTATGTCAATCCTACTAATTCCCTGATCAGAGAGCCATAATAAACTCTGAAAAGGAAACCTTGTTTACCATTACTGCTGAGTCAAACAATTAAATGCTCCAAATTCAATCCAGACTAGATGAAGTTCCTTTGTCCATTGAAGCTCTCACACAATTATACCTGAATCTGGACTTCCCCAAGAGGTTCCAAATATTCTAGACTTTCATGCCTTCTTCTGTAGAAATTCCCAAGATAAATCCTCCTTACCCATTTGCAAAATTTTCTGAAAGAACAAGACATATCATCTCCATGTTGTCTTTTATTCTTGGATATTTCACATATGAACATGTTGATGTTGCAGTGTTAGGTTTTTTGTCTACTTTCACACTTGGTCAACCTCCTGCTACCATTTTTAATTTTTCCCAATACCTTGCTGACAATATTCATGAACAGTTGGTCAAAATGCCTTCTGAAGGTGTTTTTAAGTATTCCTCAGTCTTATTCCACATGTTTTTATACTTTCAATCTAAGAAGTTTTCCATAAACCTGCAAAAGCTTGATGTTGAAGGAAACCCACAGTCAGTCATATTTTGGACTCCTTTAATAAGAAAAGATTCATCACAGTCCACCTATATAGAGTTTATAGATTCCTTCATTCATCCTATGGTCAATTTTCTAAACAGCAACAGGAAACCTAGAATTAGTGAGGAAATTAAGAAGGTCCTCCAGTTGTCAGAGCACAATAGGACATGTGATTGGTATTTGTACCAAAACCATAATGAGATAAGAGTATATGGATCAAGTCTTGTTCCATATAAACTACCCAAATACCTCCCAATGAGGTTATTTTCCCTTGAATACATAAGACATATCATTAATTCTAATGCAATCAATTTTTTGGTAGCTAAGAAGAAAACACAGTTCAAGTTAAAAAAATCAAGTTGGCCCTTTCATTTGTAACAATAAAGATGCAGGTCTAGAGGCTGAAAAATGTTTGCAGGAGTTCAAACTCAGTAAGAGTTTTCTGTGGTATTATGATCCCCTAGGAGTGATAAGTAAAATGAGAGTTAAATGCAAACTAACTCCTTGTGTACATGAAAAGGAACCAGAGATTGAGAAATTCTCCAACCAGCTTGAATGGTTGGAGAAAATGTTAGTAGAGGCAGAGAAGTAAGGTGATACTAGTAAAACCTTGCCGAATCCAGCACAAGAAGATATGAATGCAAAGAGAAACCAAGAGGAAGGATCATACACTGCAGAGACAACCACAAAAACAAAATTTAAATTAATGTACAGGAAGAAGCCTAAATTAAATCTTGTCAATGAAGAAGTGGAAATGACAGCAACAAGACTGAAAGTCAGCCCTTAAGGAGAGCTGGTCTCTTTGCATAGCTCTGTTAGCATTTCACCTCAATTGACTCAATTCCTTGCCACGTGGTCTTCCACAACTTCTTGTAATTTTATTTATCAAATTCGGGAAATTTTGCAAATAAACATAATCAACAACCCTTGAAATTAAATTGTATCTCCCAAACTTTATATTCTACCACCAAACCTTATAACCAAGGTTTAGCCCTTCAAAACTTTATGTTAATACCCGACGCTTTTCTTAACCAAACAACCTAGGCCTCGGGCTCACACATATAGTCAATGGCCCAATCAAATTTTCGCACTGTACCTTGGTTATCCTTCATGCATCTTCTGACTACGACCACCGTCCGATGGCTTCCCTCCAGATCGACAGCGTTCAACGATATCGCGCGGCCTCCCTGGTCGAACGTTAGCACGAGATGGCACACAAAAAGGCAGTTTTCAGAATCCCTTCGTACGCCACATGTCCACTGCTCTATGGAATCGCTCTCAAATGGAAAATACCACTTATCTCATGAAAAGCGGTGTGATATGGGAAATCCGGTTTCACAAATCCACTCGTGGTTTTTGGAACAGTGATTAACCCAAGGGAATTCGGGTTTATGCTATCTTTCTTATTCATTAACTCAGGTCTAACCTTGGGACAGAGACTCTTAGTTCGCAGCAAACCAAACATACTTCTCTTTAGGCGGGATTCCACCACCATTAAACAGAGTCCGACGACCACAATTTCTCTACACAGACCTCATCTGCGGGTGGGACTTAATTCAAAAAGTTTGTTTGAACAGACAATGGACAGAGGGATGCATAAACTGTGCAGCAGTTCCCTTTAGAAATTATATATGCACAGAGTTCAATCGCCCCACAGTTAAACAAATTTCCTCACAAATACCAATTCAAGACAGTTGATAATCAATAGGAACTGAAATTCATTCAACCGGAAGCAATTGCTTAACACAAATTTTATTGTAGAAAAATCTCTCTCCCTCACGAGATCCGGGGGTTTACATATATACATAAACATTTGTCTCTTCGGTTCCTCTGTGAGGATCGTTTAGCAAATCAAAAGCCTAATTACAATTATTCAAATAACTGGAACATGACAGATGGACTGAACCTAACTATTCAACTTCTACTAACTCTAGCTGATCTAAATGAAATAGTCAGCTGAGGTATTGACACCTAGCTATTACAATTCAGTGATTTTGAACCCTCCTAGCCACAACATGTGGACAAAACCTCCTACATTGCTGGCTAGTGTCTAATGCCCCTGCATCAGGAAACAATAGAAGTGGTTGATATAGAAACAACAACAAAGGATAATGCACCTCCTACAGTGATTGAAGAAGAAAATCAGCCTTCAACTTCTAAAACTCAGCTTATTCAGAAGCAACACAATGTTGACATGTCCTCTTCTAGCAAACCAACAGAGAAAGAAATGGACATTATGCAGAAATACATAGATATAAAGATGAGAAATGAAGCTTTGAATACTGATACATACAATCAATATTGGAAGCAGTCACCCAGTGACCAGAGCAGATAGCTTTCTTCTTTTGACTACAAGACTATAAAAATGCAGATGAATTTCCTACAACCTAAAGTCAAGCATCCTAAAACACCAGTAGATTACAAAAATTCATCATATGAAGTTCAAGCAGATGACCTTCATCCCATTGATCAGATTGAATTTCACAAACAGGCTAGTGAAATTCTTTTCTCAACAATGACAAACAAGGCAATGAGTGTGCAAAAGCTTCAAAACACTCTTGTAAACATCATAGATCAAATCATATTAGAAAAAGCATCCTCACAGGAAAAAGACAATAGAATTAAATCTTTGGAAGATTTAGTAATTGAAGTAGGATTTGATCCTAGTAATGTAAATTTGCAGATGAACTGATCAAAAAGAAGAATGCAAACATTGCTGCATTAAAGAAGAAACTTAAGCTGCCTCCTACAGAACACCCTGAAGCAAAGGAGGTGTTACAAGATTAAAATCAGAAAGATGAGATGATGAATCTCATATTATAGTTGACTGCTTAGATTAAGGAAATGGAGAATGAAATTCCAGCAGGATAAGGCAGCAGAAGTTCCAGTCACAGTCATTCCTGTAGTCACCAAAATTGTACCTTCCACATTGGCAAAATCATTGGCTCCTACAGTCCTAATGGCTACAACATTACCTATCACTTCATCAACAACTTTAGCAACAGAGTCTTCAACAACAACAACACAACATATAGATGAAGCAAGCAAGTTAGTAAAAGCAATGCAGGACATGTCTATTCAGACAAATGATATTAACAGATTTAAAGAAAAACTTAAAAGTCTTGAAGATGAAAAGAAAATTTCTAAAATAATACATAAGAATTAATAACAAAGGGCAAACAGGTTGAATGAGCAATTGAAGAAGTTAGAAAAATATCTAACATTAAAAGAACCCATGGCACAAGTCAAGCAACAACTATGGGCCAATATCATTGAAGGTGTCAATGATATTTGGCCATCATTCCAGGTTATCTATGAGCAGAAAGTCTTAGTCAAATCAACAAGAGAAGCTATTCAAAAGATAAAAGAATAAATTGGTAAGAAGCCTGAAGAAGCCCTTGAAATCATCAAATTTCTTAATTCCAAAAATAGAAAAGAACTTGAAGAAATTGGAATTAATGACAGAACAAAAACCATCCTAGAAGTTAGGAATTTTATTTCTAAAAAGAATTTAATGATACAGTTAGAAAATAAATACTAGAATATGGAGATTTCCATCACAAGGTTTATGATGAAATTTGATGTCCTAAGGCAGAAAGGCCTTCCAAATCCATTAGTTATTCATGAAAAACTAATGAAGCAGGATGACTATGATAAGAAAATGAGAGAAGTTGCCAAGGATCAGACTAATCTGCCTATCTCACATCAAATTCCAACAAGGAAGGTACTTTACAAGAATTTTGAGAATTTGTTTTACCTGCAACATGAGGTAAAACACATATTTATTAATAAGCCTACATTCTCAAAGTATACTGAAGCTGATGAGATATTCAAAAGAATGATGAGGATAAAATTTCCAGAGTCAGAATTCTGGGAAAAAATGACTGATTTACTATGAAAAAGGTATGCAGTAAAACAAAGCAGTAAAGATAAAAACAATTGAAAACAATATTTTAGTGAAAATAGGACAGGACAGTGAATAATGAAAAAGTTTCACAGTCAAAGAGTATCATGTTAAAGAGTATCAGTTGAAAGGTCAAAGTGAAAGTCAAACCAAAGATAAATTTTCCAGCATAGTTTACACTCCATTGCCTAACTTCAGCCCTCGTTGAGCAACAACAAAGAGAGAAAACAACAACAAATTGAAGACAACAAACAGTAATTTCAATAAAAATAGGGACAACTAGCATTAGTTATAAAGCTGTCATGAATAATTCTTAAGTTTGTTTTAGGATATTTTGTATAGATACTTCTCATTTGGAAGTATTGAGTGTGGATGAATTGTTGAACATTTCTATAGTTGTACTATTATGAACCTAAGGGTGATTGTACCAATTTCAAGTCAGCAGATTGGATTAAAGCAATAAAGCATCATATTACATGATTCATGTGTTGGGCCACTTTAGTGAAGTATTTTCACTTTTTCTTTGTCAATTTATTATTTTTTTCACCAATACTTGTATGTATTTCTAAATCTAAATGATAAATCAGGAATGTTATTTCAAAATATGTTAAAAGCACTCTGTTTTGAATTTTTTATCATTTATATGTTTTTCTTATGATATCTAGATAAAGGAATTCTTAATTTCTCCCTTATTTCGATTGACCTCTGTCTTTTCATTCATTATCCGGATTTGAGAACCCTTAATTGCTCTCTTACCCCGATTGAAGCCATTTTCACCATCAGCCTTTGAAGATCTTGAGTAACTCAACTATCTTGCCCTGTAAACATTTCCCTTAGACCTTGATCCTGATCTGAATGCTTGACACATTGACTCCATTAGCCCCATGGAATACAAACATACATCTATCCATCTTAGTAAGTAATTTCACCACCAAACCAAATCAAAACCAAAATCCCAAGTAACCCTACATAACTAGCCTAAAATCAAATACAATCAACAAAGATAAATCATATAGAGAGAGCCCTCTCTAAGCATTAGGAAGGCTAGATCCTAAGGCTTACAAGTAGGTTTGTGGTTACCTCTAATATTCTTTAAAACACAAAAAATAATAACAACTCTTGAGAATTATTAGAGTGATAACATACTGGCGACCATACTGGGGAACTAACCAATCCTCAGTTTTAAAATTAATCTTAAAGGAAATATTTTTACTTATCTTTTCACCTTAAGATTGTTTTGAAGAGTTCTTAGTAAATTTTCCATAAAAAATTGTAATTCTGGCTTCCAGAAGAGTCTACTATACTAGGTCCAATCCAGATCCAGAACCTGCTGTCATAGTAGATAATCCTGACATAATTGTAAAGGAAAACAAAAAATTAGAAAGTTTAGGTAATAAGAATTCATTGATCAAAGAAAATTCTCTTACAATAAATTATCAAGTTTACAAGACATTGAATTTGATTTAAATTTTGAGCAATATTTGTTTAGAACTAAATCATAAAGTGACATACATACTAGTGAAATAGATCCTGATTTCATTTCATTCATTGAAAGTAAGAAGGAAATGATTTCACTAGATTTAGATGAAAAAGTCTTAGAAGTTTATGATAAACTTGATGCTATAATTGCAACTTTGATTAAGGAAATTGATGAAGCTTATTTGCAACATTCAGTTGAATTGACTACTTTATATGCCTATACCCCTAAGCCTTCTACCAGTCATTTAGAATCTGTAGGTTCATCCTTATTTACTACCACCTCATCTATTATTTCCACCACATTTCAGTCCACAAAATCCTTCATTCCTAAGCTTCCACTTCAACCTAGAGTTTTATTTCCAACCCAAAATATGACAAGTTCATCCTCTGGCACTGTTGCTGCATTTTCAAGTACTTCAACCACATTTCTCAGCACCTCTTCTAGCATCCCAACTACATCTTCAAGTGTTCCTACCTCATCAGCAAGTACTTCAAGCTCATCTACAAGTACTTTAACTTCATCACCAAGTAGTTCAAACTTGCCCCCTAGCCAAGCTAGAATTCAAGCCATGGCTGCCAGATATGCCCCATTGGTCCTTAAAGCTCCTCTAAATGCCATGCCCCAAGATTATCAAAGAAAAATCCCTCAATTTGATGGAACAACTCACTACACTGCATAACAACATGTTAATAAAATGACAGACTATGAATTGCATGAACTAGAAGTTCTTGATGTTCAAATGAGACTTTTTTCCTAGACTTTAGCTGGTGATGTTAAGAAGTGGCTTAAAGGTTTGCCCGCTGGTAGTATTTCTGATTCAGTTGCCTTCCATAGGATGTTTCTTAATAGGTGGGAGAAAAAGAAGAATCCATTACAATTTTTTTTTTCTTCTGAATTTGAAAACATAAAAAGAGCACCAAATGAAACAGTTCAAGACTACTGTACAAGATATAACAGTATTTACAATGCAATCCCTGCTAATCTTAAACCTCCTCTAGATTTTGTCTTGATAAAATTCCCTGATGGATTTGATACAGATATGGATTACCAACTGAGAGAGAGAAACCCAGAAACCTTAGAGAAGATGCAAAGTAATGCCGTAAGTGTAGAGGAAAACTTGTTAGCTAAGAAAGCTAGATTAAGAAATGAAAGAAGAGTGACAATAAAAGAGGAAACATCAACCTCGAATCTGAAAATAGACAACTTAGAAAAAAATTTAGAATGAATGATGGATAGGTTAGATAATATGGAAAGAAAGCCACAGTGGGATAACCAACAACAAGTACCTCAAATAAGAAATCCCAATTTCAGGAAAAACACCAACACTGGCAAATCTAGAGAATCAACACCTGATCAAACAATACATTAGGGGAATTTTGAGGTCTAAAATGGGCCTCCTAAGAAAAATGTACAACCAAAATAAAATTTATAACCACCAATAGGATTCAAGATGATGATGTCAACCATGGGGGATGATTCACCATTTTTTAAGTAAAAGAGTAAAAAGATTAAAAAATAATCAAATAATAAAACTATTTTTTCAACTTGTATTTTCAATTTATCTCCCAATTTTTTTACTCAAATTTCGAGCAGGAGTACTTGTTGGTTGCAAAATTTAATTCCTCATCCAAGGAGTACCCATGTTGAATACTTTCGATGGACTCTGCTATGTGAAAAATGAGAAATACATGAAAAAAGTGATTGTAATCACATTTTTCATGTATTTCTCATTTTTCATGTAGTAGGGTCCATCGAAAGTATGCAACATGGGTACTCCTTGGATGAGGAATTAAATTTTTCATCCAACGAGTACTCCCGCTTGAAATTTGAGTAAAAATTTTGGGAGATAAGATGAAAATACGAGTTGAAAAAGTAGTTTTTTATTTTTTCCCTCTAAAATTTGATGATGTCATCAAATCTTATTTTATTATTTCCACTATTATTTTATAATTTCCTTAGGAGACCCATTTTAGACCTCAAATTCCCCTAATGAGACCACCTTTCCAAGAGAACTATGTTGAAAGTTCTCACCAAAACAAAGATGATGAAGACACTCAGATCAATCTAATGGGCATTAATGATGATAACACCATTTTTCTTACACAAGAAGAACAAGAGTTATATGAATTACAACAGTTACAATTAGAATCTGGTGAGTCTTTTGATTACAAGCAAGGTTATGAGTTTGCAATTAATGAATTTCATAAGCAATATAACCTTAGGAGAAAGAAAAATGTAGAGCCCCTACTAAGAAATCTATCCAAACTCAAACAGAGAAAATAGTAGAGGCTCTTATAAATAAATTTCTGAAAATTCTTCCTAGGGAAACCCAACAAAACTCTAGTTCAACTCAGAAAAAATCAAATTCTAATTAGAAAATTTCAAGTCCCAAAATTACACCCAGTCCTAAGATTATTAACATTACAGATATTGATGTTCAAACTTCAACCAATCCTCAAAAATCTGCTGCTGTTAAGACAACAACTTATGCTAAAAAAATAATTTCAGATCCAAAAACATCTATTGCTGATCCAAAATTAGTAGATCCTAAAACAGTTGTTGCCAAAACAGTTACTGAAACCTCAAAACATGCCAAAACTTCCACTGCATCTCAAACTGTCCCTAAAAAGAAAATAAAAATCAGTAAAATAGTGGAAACACAAACAAAAAATGAAAGACCAATTGTAGAAAAATAAGATAAACATACCCAAACTGTAGTTACAAAAGAAGAAATAATTCAATTAGGAAAATCACAAGCACCATTCAACATCCAAGCTGAAATTGCCAAACTCCAAATACCAATTCCTTTAACATAATTGGTTAAGCATGATCTATACAAATCACATATCACTGAAACTTTAAACATGAATGATGGAGAAGATTCTGTCAATTTGAGTGATGACCAACCATAACTAATTTTTGGTCCTGAAGTTAATGGAAAACATCAAGAAGGAGGAGTTCCTCCTTTCTACATTATCTTGACTGCTCATGATCAGATTTTACATAATGCAATACTAGATTCAGGAGCTTCACATAATTTAATGCCAAAAGAAATAATGGAAACCTTGAATTTAGACATCACTAGACCTTATAAAGATCTCTTCTCATTTGATTCCAGTAAAGTGAAATGTCTAGGATTAATCAAATATTTATGTGTTACTTTAGTTCAATACCCTGGAAAAATCACAATCATGGATATTGTAGTAGCCGACATCCCTCCTAAATATGGAATGCTGTTATCTCGCTCATGGGGAGAAAAACTACAGGGATCTCTACAACTAGATATGTCTTATGCAACAATATCAGTTTTTGGCCAACCCAAGAAACTTTACAGAGAGACATTAATGAAGTACATGGTTAGTAGTGTAGAAAGACCTCGAAACTATCCTATTTATTCTACACCTACTAATATGGACTCCTTCATTTTATGTAATTATGGAACTGACATAGAGAACAATACCGAATTAAAACAGAAAGAAAAATACCCAGACAGTGAAAACATTTTTCATGAATCAATGTGGCACCTTGATTTTGATGGATCAATGAAAAAATTAGGATCAGGAGCAGGAGTTTGGATACATAACATGGAAAACAATCATGCAGAAGGTCATGCATTTAGACTAAATTTCAAATTTACAAACAACATGGCTGAATATGAAGCTTTGATTTTAGGATTGCAGATTGTTATAAATTTAGGAGGCAAAAGAGTTTCTATCATGGGAGACTCTGATTTAATTGTAAAACAGATTAGAGGAAAATATTCTGTGTATAAACCTAGATTAAGCCAATATAGAGAAATTTTTTTAGATCTGATCAAAGAATTGTTGGAATGTGACTTTGCTGTAATTCCTAGAAAACAGAACATACAGGCACACAATTTAGCAAATTTTGCTAGTACATGTAATTTACCTTTTCAACCAAATCATCAATATAAAATAGAAGTTAAAAGTAGGCCTACAATACCAGATAATCTAAAATATTGACAAATTTTTTCACAGGATGAATAGATTTATCATTTCATGAATGCTGAGGGAGAATTTTAGAATTGTAACATAGACATAGACTGTACAGTAGATGATAAAATAGACAATGAGATAGATGTATATAACTTAGATTTCATTAAACCCACTAAACTCACACAAGTAGAAATAGATAATTTAGAAAAGATAGAGATTGAAGAATTAACAGATGATGATTCTGACATTTTAAACCTTAAGAACAACTTTTTACCTAAGGGATTATCCCCTTTAGAAGATCTTTTTGATTCAAATGATGTTGCAAGAAAACCAAATATGGAACCATTAAGATTTGATATAGAAGAATGCAATATAAGAACATAACAAAGGCCTAAACTAATCAAACTTTCAAAAGCTTTACCCAAAGAAGAAAAACTGAAATATATAGCTTTGTTTAAGGAATTTTAGGATTTATTTGCATGGAGTTATGAGGACTTAAAATCTTATGACACTAGCATAATACAACACAAAATACCTATAAATGAAATAAAAAACCTTTCAAACAAAAGCTCAGAAGAATTAATCCAATTTTAATGCCTTTAATTAAAAAACAAGTTAAGAGAATGTATGAAGCCCATATAATTGCACCTATTAGATATTCTGATTGGGTTTCAAACCTAGTTCCCACTAGGAAGAAAATATGGGAGATTAGACTGTGTGTTGATTTCCAAAATTTAAATAAAATGTACTTAAAAGATAACTACCCTCTCCCCAAGATGGATCACATTTTACAAAGGGTGATTGGTTTATCCAAGATTTCATTGCTTGATGGATTCTATGGATATAACCAGATTTTAGTTCAGCCAGAAGACCAACCAAAGACTACATTTACTCCTTCTTGGGGTACTTTCATGTATGTGAAAATGCCTTTTGGATTAATGAATGCAGGAGCCAATTTTCAGAGAGCTATGGATATAGATTTTGCTAAATAAATTCGTGATTTTCTTGTGATCTATCTAGATGATATAACTGTATTTTCAAAAACTGATAATGAACATCTAGATCACCTAAGACAAGTGTTTATCAAATGCAGGAAATTTAGCATTTCTTTAAATCCTAAAAAGACTCTCTTTGGAATTAAATAAGGCAAGCTATTAGGGCATATTATATCAAAAGAGGGAATTAGGATAGACCCTGCTAGAATAGAGGCCATTCTGAACATAAGCCATCCTAGGAATATTAAATAATTGCAGGCTTTCTTAGGTAAAATAAATTTTCTCAGAAGATTCATTTCAAACTTAGAAGAAATAATTAGAGAACTAAATAACATGTTGAAAAAAGACTCAGTAATTAAATGGACTATAGAGGCCAAACAATCATTTGAATCAATCAAATAAGGCTTGACAAGAACACCAGTCCTAATAAGTCCTGATTTCAAAAAAAAATTCTTTATTTTTTCTTTTGCTTCGAAACATACTATTGATGCAGTTTTACTGCAGAAGAATAATCAAGGCTATGAGTAGCCCATTTCTTTTTTCAGCAAATCACTTAGAGATGCCACTTTAAAGTATAACATAATGGAAAATTAGGCACTAGCTTTAGTGAAGGCTATCAAAGACTTTAGAGTGTACATCCTGTATTCACATATCATTGCTTATGTTCCAAATTCAGTTGTGAAGGACATTCTAAGTCAGAATGGGCCTGATGGTAAAAGAGGCAAATGGATTGCCACCAATTTGGAATATGACATAGAAATCAAGCCCACCAAACTCATTAAAGTTCAAGGTTTAGTCAAATTCATGGCTGAATCAAATTATCATGCTTTAGATATAAATTGTATTGCCCAATTAGATGATCAGGAAGATATGGAAACTCCACAGATTAGTGAAGCATTTTTAGATTCATCATGGTATGCAAATATCATATTTGTATTACTAAATTTACAAGCTCCTCCTAAATTATCAAGAACTAAAGCTAAATTTTTAAAGTTAAAAGCAATGAAATTGTGTATCATAGACAATGCACTGTTTTGGAAAGATCATGGTGGCATTTTATTGAATTTTTTGCTTAAAGATGAAGGTGATAAATTTATGGAAGAATTTCATGTAGGTGACTGTGGAGGACATATTTACAAGAATTCAACTGTAGATAAAATATTGAGAGCTAGTTTTTACTGGCCTATATTGTTTGCAGATGTGAAAAAGTATGTGACCTCCTGTCACAAATGCCACATCTTTGAAGGGAAGAAAAAGCTGCTACCTTTACCCCTTAAACCCATCTCCACTGAAATTCCATTTCAGCAATGGGGTCTTGACTTCATTGGTAAAATCCACCCTCCCTTATCAACCCAACACAAATGGATTTTGACAACCACAGACTATTTCATTAAGTGGATAGAAGCCATTCCTTCCAAGCAAGCCACTGATACTGTCATAATATCATTCTTAGAAAACAATATATTGTCTAGATTTGGATGTCCCCAGAAGCTCATTACTGATAATGCAGCCGCTTTCAAGTCTAAAAATATGATTGACTTCTGTAATAAATACCACGTTACCCTTGGAAATTCCATTGCTTATTACCCTCAAGGTAATGGTCTTGACGAATTCTCCAATAAAAGCCTTGTGAATATCATCAAGAAACTACTAGAATACAATAAGAAAACGTGGAACAAAAGGTTATTTAATGCCTGATGGGCAGATATAATTACCACAAACAAATTTATTGGTTCATCCCCTTATCAGCTTGTTTATGGGATGGATGTTGTTTTTCCATCCTCTTTAGGAGTACCAGTAATGAAGATAATCCAAGAATTGCAAGTAGAAACCAATGATATCCAGAGAAGGATAAATCAAACCATACACTTGCAGTAAACCAGGGAATATGTCTATCTCAAGTCTCAAGTTGTTCAAGAAAAGATTTAAAAGATATTTGACAGGAAGACAAAGGAAGATGATTTTTATATAGGTGACAAAGTTCTTAAGTGGGTCTCCAGGAGAGAAGAGAAAGGTAAAAATGGGAAATTTGATTTCTTATGGAAAGGCCCTTATGTCATTTATGGTTACAGAGGTAACAATGCATTATTTTTGAAGGAGTTGGATGGATCAGATCTGCCAGGTGGACCTATCAATGGTAGAATGTTGAAGCATTATTATTCCCCAGAATAACAATGGTTCACTTTACTCATTGTAAATAACATTGCAGATTTTAGATTGGATTGGATTTTTTTCTAAAAAAGTTGAAGCCCGGAGAGAAGTCCTTAAGATTTTAAAGACATAATATAATAAGTATGAATGATGTAGAGCTCAGAAAAAAGTTTCAAGGCCAACACAGTCAAAATTCAAAGGCTCCTAGTCTCAAAGTTCTTGGCATTTCACTAGGAAATTTCATCCCCATGTGGAGCCACTGTTAGGGTCCTATAATAATAGGATTCATAATTTTGAATTGAATTTGATTAGTCTTGTAATATGTACATACTTTGCTTTCTGCAATTTTTTTTCCCATATTAGAAAAATAAAAAAAATGTAGAGAGGGTAAAAGTCCTAAAAGAAAAATCAAAGGACTTGAAAGGAAAAATATCAAAAAACAAATATAGAAAATGAACCCCAAACAAAAAAAAAGAAGATAAAATAAAAGATGAAATTAATGCAAATTCAAATGCCACTACTATTTACTTTTACTGCAAAATAAATATTGTGTGTAGCTCGTTAAAAATGCCACAATACATGAAGCGAAAACTGCTTAAACTTGACCTTTCATGTTTTAAATTTTATGTTGATATATAGAGAATAAAGATCTACCCAAACTGTTTAATCTTGGCAGATCAGTGGTTAGGTAGAGAATAATAAGGAGCTCAACAGTTTAATATTAGCCCTTGGAAGAAATAAGGATCGAATTAGATAGTTTGTTGTTTAAAAGAAAAATGAATAAGGGTCTGCAAGCTCAAATGCACCCATGTAAATGAAGAAAAAATGTTTAGGGTAGCAGATGGGTAGGTAGAAGCAGTTTTCACAAGCATGAATAGTAGAAAATTGGTCATTTCATTTACTAACTTCCTTTTAAAATCATTCCCTTGTAAAAATACCCCATCCCCTTTTCCTATGTTAAAATGCACCTTTATCCATGGAAAATTAAAAATCCTTTATTAATTCCATTTTCATTCAAAAATACATTAAAAAAAAAAAAAAATCTTTATCCTAAGTATTTCTTTAAAAAGGTGATATGTCAGGTCCCACGGTGAAGAAATCCATTCCCATTAGCAGTTTTAACACTATACTTAGTGTATTTAAAATCCTGCACTTATTTACATTTGTACATATTAACATTTGAATTTATATATTAAATCCCATTATACCTTTTATCTCGTATATATTAAATCCTTACTATATAAGTCCCAACCCTTATTGTTAGGATGAATTCTAATTGCAAGCATACGAAAAAATTTCACTTTAGTTGTGCATAACAAACAACCCTAACATCAAAGATGGCTGCCAATTTCTTTAGATCTGTAGTTAGTTGACCAAGATAAATGCTACAAAATCTAGATCTATGCAGTAAAAGACATTAAGAAGTAAATAAAAACAAGAGTTGCTCCATGCATCCAATAGACAAGACAATAATATTTTTAAAGAATTTTTGTATTTTTGACACCTGGGAAGGGAACATAGAAATATGTTCCCAGTCCCCCTCAATGGGATGGGTTCTTGTAAGTCCTCAGCACTTCAGATCTAAAATCTCTCTCTCTTGATTGTGTAGAAAACCCAGACAAAAAATGGAACTCAAAGGGAGCTCACAAGAAAAATGGTAGCAAAATATGACAATGATGGAGGATCAAAGTTAGACCAAAAGTATAGATCCAGAGCGATCTTTAGGCAAAAAAAGGAAGTGAGTGAATGGAAAAACCCTTCTATTTATAACAAAATATTGAGTTAGTCTAGATATTGGTGCATAATTAAAATATTATTAACCAAATCTAGATCCAACATTTATGGAATATTTTATTATATTTATTGGAGGGAAAAAGAATTTGAATTTGGTCAAATCCCTTTATTTGTAAATAATAAATAAATAAATGATTTATTTATTATTTTAAGGATGTGGTTGAGTAATAATTAAATAAATAGTGATTTATTCAATTATTTATAAATGATTTAGTTAAATTTAACGAGGAATATTATTTAAATAATGTTTAAATAATTATTCCTAGAAAATAATAAGATAAATAATGATATATCTCATCAATTTTTCTGTTTTGTGTTAATATGACCAGGAATATTAATTAAACTGCTATTTAACTAATTATTCCTTGAGGAAAATCAAACAAATATGGATTTATTCAATATTTCCTCATGGGGTTTCCTGTTTAGACCATAAACAAATTAATAAATTAAGGATTACTAAGTTATTTTTCATAGTGAAAGAAAATTTACTTAGGGTAAAATTGGTCTTACATGGTGTAATTTGGTCCATCTAACAGTAATAGGTTAGATGACCAAAAAATGGTGTAACATATTTCCCCCCAGCGTGCGATCGTTAGGAGATAATCGTATGACCGAATTACGTTGTAAGAACTCAATCACTAGACACCAAAGGGGAAGTCAGAGAGAGAGAAATATAAGGTAGACCGAAGCACTAGAGGACAAGACCCTGAGGAGATGAGACTTACAGGTGCGAAAAGTCTCTTTTATGAGTGAGTACATGTGCTACAAGAGGTGGGGGAGGCATACCTATGCCCGCCGAGACAAATTACAAAGAATAATGTGTCCAGTAAACAAGGGACTGAACTATATAGTATATGTTGGCATGAACATGAGCCAGATAAAAACATGATAATGGATCCCACATAAATACTATGCCTAGGATAAAAACCAGGACTTATACAATAATATATGAGTACATGAGATATAATTACAACCAAAGAGGCCCTGTGAACAGGAGAGGGCTCTGAAAATCTAAATGATACATGCAAACTAAAAGGCACTGCAAGCGGCTGAGGCCGAAACCATGAAATCTGTGGAGCTACATTGAAGGCTGTAACGAAGAGGTCATCCGGGCATGTGGGGGGATGCTTGAAGGGCCACCCTCTCATGAGGTTTGAATCATCTCACACACACCTGGTAATCACCGGTATAATCTATTGCATCACTGAACCATCGAGTATACGAATCTCAATCATGCCATAAGGAGATGGAGCTGAGAAACAATCAAGTCAAAGGGCAATAAGGAGTCCCTTTTCCTGATCCGAGTCACCGAACAAGAGTGGAAGCTGGAACCAAGGTACGCCGCCCTCTAGACCTGTCTTCTAGAATGAATGAGTTGATGTCGACAGAAGGAGGTCCACTATAGGTGAGGTAATAAGGGGTCCTCAACTAAGGCACGAGAGATAATAGTAGAGTGACTGACAGACTAACACTAGGGATGCTGATGGAATGGGGGGTACTGAGTAGCGGGCTGGCGACTTCCCTTGTTAGAGCATGAAGGGCATGGATGACCTGGCAGCAACTGATACAATATCAAAGGGAACATGGGACAATAGGACTGAAGGCCATAATGTACGACACGAGAGAGGAACCAAGAAATGAAGGATGGAGGACTATAGCGGGATACAAAGGGACCCATAATAGAATCCATGGATGTGATGATGACTCAACTCGGATGCTCTAAACAAGGGCGACTCGATGATGCTGCCACACAGAATAGACCCAGTGGGGACCATAAAAACATGAGTACAAGATGGTTACTCATGACGAAATTCGACATGAGCATGGAAAAGTATAGAGGCAAAGTGGTGCCCCAAGTACAAGTGTTGCAAGTGAAAAAATTCAATTTTGAGGAGTGGTGAAGTGAACCTTCTTGCAAAAAATGTGTCTTGGTGAAGTATCAAATCACAACAAAAAATCATAAGCTGGCTACCTAAAAGAAATAGAACATGCATTTTAGGAAGGAAGTGCTAAGGGTAATATTTCTTAAGATAGAGTGCATTACAAGGATTAGGAAGGGGGTGGCCTTCAAAATCCTCTAAGAGGTATGCCCCTTTACCTAAATCCTTACTGATAATGTAAGGGCCTAGCCATAATGAGTCAAAATTCCCATGACCGAGGACATCATGGGCCTGGTCATACACTAGAATGAGATCACCTTTGTGAAAAGTACGAGGGTGGAATTTTCGGTCATACTGAGCTTTAGTGCGTTTCTTAGCCGCTTCGGTGGTTTGAAATGCAACACGACAGTCTTCGGAAGCGCACACAAGCATGATAAGTCATTGTTCTAAAGGTTGGGTGTCAGGGATAAGTTCGATGACTAGATGAAGGGAAGGGATTTCACACTCGATCGGTAAAAATGCCTCCTCGCCAAAAACAAGGTGGAAAGGAGTAAACCTGATGGAATTTTTAACAGAAGTTCTATAAGCCCACAGAGCAGGGAAGAGCATAAGGTGCCATTTGGTTTTGTGCTTATCCACCATCCGTTGAAGCATTTTTTTAAGGATTTTATTGACTGCTTCAACTTGGCCATTACCTTGGGGGTAATAGTATGATGAATATTGGTGCTCAAATCCCAACAGAGAGGATAGCTCACACCATATCTTATATACAAAATTTTGGCCATGGTCAGAGACCAATTGTTTCGAAACCCCGAATCGAGCGATAATATGGTTAAAGAAAAAGATGGTTACGATAGCTGCCATGTTGTTAAACGTTGGCATGGCCTCAGCCCATTTTGTGAAATAGTCAACCGCCATGATGATATACTTATGGTTACTAGCAGATGAGGTCGAAACTCCATAAATTATATGGCCCACTTACAAAAGGGATTAGCTGAGATGACAGGATGGAGGGGAGCCGTAGTGGCTGGAGGCTGAGATGTACAGGATAAAATCCCTATCAAAGTCAGGGGGACGAATCAAGGGAGTGGATTTGAGAGCATGTTTCAGGGCATCAAAAGACTCTAGAGCATGGTCATCCCACACAAATGGAATGTTAGATCTGAGGAGTCTAAAGAACCCATGCATGGTGGTGGCATAGTCAGGTATGAATGGTCGAAGGAAATTAGCTTTGCCTTGGAGAATTTGTAACTGGCGTAAAGTACGAGGAATAGGAAGCTCAAGGATGGCTTGAAATTTCAAGGGATCAAGTTTTATACCATCTTTAGACACAATGAAGCCTAGAAGATGGCCGACATGAACAAAAAAGACACACTTTAGCGGGTTGAGGCAGATATTATCCTTGCGACATCGGAGAAAGACGATACACAAATCATGGAGGTACTGCGTTTGATGTTTAGAATGTGAAGTGAGGTCATCTAAATAAGCAAGGATAATATAAGCCAGGTCATGGAAACAGTAAGGCATGGCCCACTGAAAAGTGGCTCCGACGTTCTTAAGGCCGAACGACATGACCCTATAGGCGAAGGTTCCCCACGGACTAATGAACACAGTCTTAAGCTGATCAGAAAGATGAATAACAATCTGGTTGTATCCAGAGAAACCATCCATGAAGGATAGAACCTCGTGCAATGCACACTCGTCAATGATTTGGACAATGAATGGTGTAGGGAAGTTGTCTTTGGGACAATCTTTGTTCAGGCCGCGAAATTCAGTGCAGACAGGGATGGTGCCTTGTTTCTTGAGAACGGGAACCGGATTGGACACCCAAGTGGTGTATTCGATGGGATAGATAAAACTAGCCTGCTTGAGCTTATCGATTTAAGCTTTGACAGCCTCTTGTCTAGAAGGATTAATGGGTCTCAACTTTTGAGGGATAGGATTGGCATCGAGCCATGTATCGATGTGATGTTCGACAATGGAGGGATCAAGTCCAGGCATTTCTGAATAGGACCAGGTGGAAACATCGTAGAATTCTTTGAATAGCTTGGTGTAAGCCTCAATTTCTTCCGGGGTGCATTGGGAACCCAAGGTGATGTTTTCTTCTACCCCTGGTTTGTCACAAATGTCAATTTTAATGGTAGGAGAGATATTGGCCATATTTCCTTCTTCGAAAGCATCGAGTGCAGGGATGGGATTTCTAAACCAATTGAATTCATCAGGAATGAAGTCTTTAGTTTCCACAACATATTGGTCATGGGACTGCTACGGGAGGAATTACGCATGGTGGTGCATATCATCCCATGAAAAGTTAGGGTTGGTCATTGCTTCCATAATGTCTTCATCGGAATGGAAGATGGGGTGACTGGAGGAAGGGAGACCACCTGACGCGGTAGAGCTACCGAACTCATCATCATGTGAAGAAAGGCTCACATGCACAACGTCATGGGGGGTGACAAAAGAGTAAGTAGATAAAGGATCTACTGACGTTGAGCCCAGGGTGATCACTGAAGGGAGGTCAGGTGAAACAAGAGGGGAAGTCTCAAGGGGGCTTCCACCGAGGGTCTCATGGATGATGATAGGTAGAAAATGGTGGCCGAAGACTCCATCATATCGACATTAGGAGGGGGAATGTCAATGGGAGCAGGCAGGTCCTTTGTTTATAATGAAGTAGAACTCGCAACCAAGGGAGAGGGGAACTTGTTGCGCTTGGCCTTGAATTGGAGGACCGCTTCCAAAGAGGAGCGGTACTCTTCAAGGTGGGGATATAGGTGAGTGTAGTGGACATGGAAATCACACAAAGCACAAGGGTGATTTGTGCGCAAGGATTTGAGTTTCGGGACCGAATCGGGTATAGTGACATAAACCTCAGGGATATCAGACTTTGGAAACGTTTCATTGGCCATGGGCTTGAGGCGAGGCAACTCTAGATAGGTATGGGTGGTGTGATCGAAAACATCACACAAAGCACACTGGGTGGTACGCTTTGTAGGCTGAGGATGAGAAGGGTTTGTTGGGGAATCCTTGTCTTTAGGTGCCTTCTTGAGATCTTTGGCCCCTTCACCTGAAGTTGTTGCAACAGGAGGAGGTTCCTGTTGAGGTGGCTAAGGCACGATAGTAGAGGGAGGGGTCATGGGGACCGGTTGAACCGAGGTCAAAGTAAGATAGGGCTTGGGCTGACCAGGAGGGATAGTTGCTGGGGGATCAATGTACCAGACTGGGATCCCTAGGGTCAAGTTAGGAAGGGATAAGGTAGCCATAACAGGTACCGAAAACACTCCAGGAGGGGGAGCTAAGAACGGTATCTGACCGGAGGTGTAATGGCTAGGCGGGACAACTTCGAGATGGTTAAGGCTAGGAGGAACCGTGATGGGAGGTTAGAGAGGCTCATGGATACCAGCTGTAGAAGAGGGGCCTTGAGGAGGGGTTCCTGAAGGCTGGGTCAAAGTGTTAGGAGCAGGTTGCGGAGGGTGGGGCTACTGACTAGTCGAAGTGGGCTGCTTGAGGGAAGCCCGAGACAATTGCATCATGTAATAGTTTGATGAGCTGGGATCAGAGATAGGAGCAGGAAGACTAGGTAAAGAACCAAGCAAAGAGGAGTATTTGTAGACTCCGGGTGAGACACTAGTCAAAGGTTCGACGGTTTGCTTATTGGGCACCGAAGAGATGATGGACTTAGGGGAGGTCTGAGACTTCGGTTCGTAATATGTCAACTGGTCAATGGTGACTATCTTTCCATTATGAGGAAAGGACATCTTGCAGTGAACTGCAGATGGGACAACAGACATCGCATAGGTGTAGCTATGACCCAATAGAATGTTTTAATCTAAGGGGGCATCAATGATTTCTACGTCAATACAAATAGTCTTGCCCGCAAGAGTAATAGGACAATTGCGGAACATGCCAATGGGATGGGAAGAGTGGCCATCCCACGCTCAGAGGGTGATAGTGGAAGGGGCCAACTCAGGAGATCCAAGTTGCTTCCAAACCAAAGCGGATGTCACGCAGGTGGATGCCCCCTCATCAATGATACAATGGGAGACGTTGGCATTCTGGATCTTGATGGGGATTTGAAAGGCGACGGAGGCAGGAAGAGGAGGATGTTATAACCAATCAACATCGAAGAAGATCAAATGATAATATGAAGGATCCACATCACCGATGGCAGTTAGTAGAGATTTTTGTTGTGAAGGGCACGACTGGAGGAGTTCCAGCGTTGAGATGGCAGCAAGAAATTGTGCCAAATCATCTACTATACTATATGAATGGGTAGCTTTTCCAGAAGCAGTGTTTTGGCGTAATGGTCCCTTAGGGATCTTGGTATGAACCTCTGCCTTAGGTTGAGGCATCTGTAAAGGACCATTGGTTGTCGAAAGAGGTTTTGTGGAACCTAAAGAAGGGGGCTTGGGGGTAGACGTAGCGGGAGGCTTGTTGTACTAATGGGACCAAGACTGAAGGTTTAGGTCAATGGTAATGGGTTGGTTAGAGTTCATCATGAGAATATGGTAATCAGAGGTATCAGATGGAGGAGGTTGAGTGGCCGCCTTACCTTCAGGTGGTTGGGTAGCCATGAATCCTTGCTGAGGGAAAGGATTGGTAAACACAGTCGGCTATGTAAAAATTTATAAAAACAATTCCGGATTTTTCTGATCTAAAACTTTAATCTTATGTTAAATACATAATCCTTCCACTTAATTCTTTGTGGAAATTAAATTGCTAATTGCAAAACACATATGAAGCAAAATCAATCGCACATAACAAGATGTTTTACCAGGAAAGCTTAAAGCTAAAAACCCCAACTATCATATATTATGTATATCAATGGAACATGTAACAATCTCATACAAAGCTCAGTTCATAGAGCTCTCAGTACAATATACAATTTTCTCACACTGTAATGATTATTATTAAAATAATAATCGACATGCATTTTATTTTTAGATTAGTGATCTATAAATAGACTTCGCCCATCTTCTAAAAATAGAAATTCATCCAAAGATAGAATTTTCTCAACCATATAGAATCAGCATCCTACTAATTTTAGAATATGCTCACCATTCTAAAAATAGACATACACCTAAAAATAGCCTGTGTGAGCCCCACCTAGTTTAGGTGCTTATTTTTCACTAGGATCAAGGAATGATGTTTCCGGATGCCACTTTCACTGTTTCTTGTTGCAATCTTCAACACTCCCTCTCAACAAGAAAGGACTGTCTTTGCATGCAACATGCAACTCCATGCATTCACCCTGTAATACTTGCATGCAAAACTTCCGAAACTGAATAGCCTCCAAACAACTGAATCAGTATAATTCATCTATCATCAAAGTCTTCTGACTTATGTTGGTACCAAATGCACATGTCTTCTAGAACCACTGCGCTGTTGAACTCTGCACCCATGCACTCTGCACTTGCTGTCAACTCTAATCCACACTCTAGTATCTGACATTGTCACTTTGATCTGATTGCATCAATCCAACTAATCATGCTACTGTTGCTCTGTGGGTGCCTCGTAGCCAGGTTCGATTCATAAGATCCACACCATCTCAATGAATCCTACCCAGGATTCTCTTCTTGGGATTACTCATGCATGTCGCCCCACCTCTTACTTGGTGGTATAACTGCATGCACTCCCTCTGCCCATCTAGCACAAAATTTCTCTGCATGAGTGGTTGCTCCCACTCCATGATCCTCATCTTGTGGCTACTCCACATCCCGAGGTTCACTCTTGCCTGCATGCAAATCTTGCTCCTTCTTAAGATTCAATTGCATGTATTCCTCATGCTTCCCTACAATAGGAAGCTCATAGAAATACCATCTACTTCAATTCTGTAGAGATTATTAACTTGAATCCTTACCTTCTTGGCTTTCCCTGTTGCTTTGTGTCACAGGAAAATTTTTATTTCACTAAAGACAACATCATAGCCTCTATCCTCTAACATTGCGACTGAGATTAAATTCTTCTTTAAACCTGGAACATGCACAACATCTTTTAAATGAAATGTTTTACCTGACGCCCTCTAAAAGGTAATGGTACTAATTCTGGTCGCACTGTATCGTCCATCCTTTCCAAACTCAACATGCATCTGGAGATCTTTCTCCACCAAGTCACTGAACAATTTCTCATCTCCCGTCATGTGAAAAGAAGCACCACTATCAAAGTAACACCCCGATCCCAATGCACTAGACACCATGCATGGAAGAAGTCAAGCTCAAATTGTGAGGCAAGGGCCTCACCAGCTGTAGCTCCAACAACCATATTGTTCTTCTTCTTATGTGGAAAATTTGTGGCAATATTTCCAAACTCGTGACAGTGAAAACACTTCACTTTGGACATGTTGTGCTCCTTACCATCTTCACCGGCCTTAGATTTTGAATGGAATTTATTCTCCTTCTTCTTCATCACCTTGGCAGCCAAAGCAAAATCCTCTTCATCATCATGCTTTGATGAAGAGCCATCCCTAGTGGTTTGCTTTATCTCCTCCTGCACTAGATCCAACCACAGTCACTCCCAATCCGACATTTTTTCCCGTTCGTTGACATAGTCTTGATAATTGTGCCAAATATTCGGAAGCCCAAGGAAAACCAAGATCACCAAGTCATCATCCAAAAAAATGACTCCTACACTCCCAGGCTCATCCCTACATTGGACAAACTTTGTCAAGTATACTGGAATAGTTTCGTTCTTCTCCATCTTGATTTTTCTGAGTTTATCCTTCAATGCCAATTTCATCGCTACTGCTTTGGAAAAGATCTGTCAAAGCCTTCCACATTGAAAATGGAGTGGATTTCCCATGAAGGCTTGACACAATATGGTATTTCACACCTTCCAACAAAATCCTCCCCACTCTTGCTACTTTCTTTTTCCATGCGTAAAGTACTGTAGCATCCGCCGAAGTGGGCTTAGGAACATTGCGATTGATGAACTCCTTCAAGAAATTATCTTCAAGCACGACCTCCATCCTGTCCTTCCAGGATATGTAGTTTGAGTTTCCCTCGAGTGCATACTCCAAACGCAACCCATTGAAATCCATTTCAATGTATACTCAACTATCGCACCAAGAAATTCTTGCAGCAATATCAAATTGTTCCACTAGCACAAAACTCAACACCGCTTCAATATTGCAATCTCCAGTGATTAACACAGCTCTGATACCATGTAGAAATTTATAGACACAATAATGTATTTTCGGATTCTCTTGATCTAACAATTTAATCTTATGTTAAATACAAAATCCTTCCACTTAATTCTTTGCGGAAATTAAATCGCTAATTGCAAAACACATATGAAGCAAAATCAATCTCACATAACAAGATGTTTTACCGGGAAAGCTTAAAGCTACAAAACCCCAACTATCATATATTATGTATATAAATGAAATAGGTAAAAATCTCATACAAAGCTCAGGTCATAGAGCTTTCAGTACAATATACAATTGTCTCACACTTTCATGCAAAAATTTGCATATTTATGCACCAATTTCTTGCCTCCTAACAGCCTGCCTCCACTATGCAATCCCTGCTCAAGAAGACAACTGAACGAATTAGACCTTACCTTACATTGACTGCGCAATCCTCATAAGCATCTCCAATGTCTGTGTAGATGCATTGAATGCATCACTATAGTCAAAATTGATAGTCCATCTCACCCTTTCACCTATCTCTCCATTGGGTCTCCACTGGATCTGACATGGAAGTAGGTCACTGTTGTATTTCTTCAGTTGCAAGTAAGACACTACTTGTGAATTAATTAAATAATTAATTCACTCATCTATCACTAGTGTAGGTTTAGTTACAACTAGCACAACTGAGTTTAACTCACTGAACTGAGTTAAACTAAATAACAACTCACATAACTACTATTCCAACTCTGTTACAACTTACCACTATCAGTTATAATGAAGTCCTCCATGCATGAGTCACCAACCACCCTAGGAATTGCATAATTCCTTCAGCCCACTAATGTGCCACATCTGTTCACTGAAATAAAGTGCTCTAAGAGAATAATTTACTATTTATTGTCTGATTATTATTAAGGGATAATAATAATCGACATGCATTCTATTTTTAGATTAGCGATTTATAAATAGACTTCACCCATCTTCTAAAAATAGAAATTCATCCAAAGATAAAATTTGGTCAACCATCTAGAATCAAAATCCTACTAATTTTAGAAAATGCTCACCATTCTAAAAATAGACATACACCTAAAAATAGCCTGTGTGGGCCCCACCTAGTGTAGGTGCTTATTTTTCACTAGGATCAAGGAATGATGTTTCCGGATGCCACTTTCACTGTTTCTTGTTTCCATATTCAATAGGATGGATAGGTGCAGCATTGGGAGGAACCAAAGGGGAAGCTTTCTTTCCTCGTGATGCTTCTTGAGTCTCCCACATCTGACACATCTGAGGTAAAATAGGACAATCCCGGGTGTAATGACCATAGACACCACAACAAGAAAAAAATTATTCGTGCAAATAGGCCTGTCCTGCTTGGGTTGAGTGCCCTGTTGTTGGTTAGCAGTGTTAGGTGAATTCCCTTGGGGATTAGGTCCTGGATTACTGGGGGAAGATTGATTTTGGGTGCCTTTCCTCTTCTTTTTGGAAGTAGGAGGATTAGTCGCACCCTGCTGTGCATACACCTGCCCCTGGGGGGGTGGTGGCTGCTGTTGTGGGGGTTGAGAAGGCAAGGGAGGCGGGGGTGCTAATGCTAGAAGAGATGGAGCACTAGGCTATGGATACAGATAATAAGGAGGTTGGAAAACATTGTGGTAAACAGGTTGGGAAAAATGAGGAGGCATGCCATATCCTAGATACATGCTACTGGGAGGGGGAAAAGTGCTGGAGGAGCTGGCCCCTCCCTAAGGGAAACCATAACCCAAGGGAGGATGAGTGTATGGATGTGAAAGGGATCCAATGATACCATCATCGGCATGGGATTCCCTTGGTGCGTTGGCACCACCGTGTCTAGGGAGATTAGGTAAGACGGTATAAACATAAACAGACTATGTGTAGATCAGGTCATATTTTAACACAATCTAGAGAGCAGCGTCTTCGGTCTGAGGGAAATGAGATGCGAAATCCTTTCCAATAGTAGGAAAAAGGGATCTAAGGAACCAGTCCATGTACACACGGTATTTGAAGGTAGAGGCTTGACATAAGCTCTTTCTTCTCTGCCATTCCTGGACATGATCGGATAGGTGGGTCCCATACGATTGACGGAAAGAGGTAAAATGTTCGGTACCAGTGTCATAACAAAGGGGAAGCTAGAAGTAATACATAAAAGCCTAGGCAAGAGTCGCAAAAGTAGTATGAGAGGAGGAGGCCTGGTCAACATACCACTTAGAAGCTTCTCTAGTAAGAATATATTGGAACAACCGAAGATGGATAGAGTCATCGGTGATGGAGTTAGATGAACACCACATGTGGAAAGATCGAACATCGTTGGTAGGATATTCTCCAGCAAGACCTTCAAACTTGGGGATGTCGGAAGGGAGCTTGGTTGGAATAACAGACCAACTAGGGTCATGGTGTATGGGGTCATTGATCAACTAGTTAAAATCGGGAAGACTGAGGCCTGCCATATAAGGGATAAAGGTAGCAGTTGGGATAGTTTCTGTTGCGGTCCCACTAGTAGTATTCCCAGCATTAGGGTCGGGGCTACCACCAGCATTAGGTCCTTAACTAGACATGGTGAAGGTAACAGGGGGAGAACAGGGATTGGAACCAGAAGGGGAACCCAATGAACCAGAAGCAGAGTTGGAATGGGGACTCGGTGGAGGAATAACTCGAATCCTACGCAGAGAAGTAAGTCTTCCTAATGGAAACTAAGTATGAAGACCAAGAAATCTCCGGGAGAAATGCCTTGGGGGTGTAATGATGGAAGAACAAACACGGATAAAAAAAGGAAGAGAGACCCACAAGGGCGAGGAGGTGCAGGATCAAATGATTACAATGTCGAAACAAGGGCAGGGAGGTGCAAGATCAATTGATTATAATGTTATAGTATTTGCCTAGTGGTGTTAACTAGACGCTCTTCACTTAGGGTGTGTGTGTTAATTTTAATTTTTAAACCTAGACGTTTGTAGAGAAAAAATAAAAAAGTTTGATGTATAACTGTAAATAAATCTGCAAATAACAGTAAAGGAAAATTGAATATAACATAAAATAAACAGCTAAAGATGCATCAATATAAACCTAAGGAGGTGGGCTTCTTAACAACTAGTCTATGGGTGGGAAAAAATCTAGTCAAAACACACCAAAATAGACAATGGATTTAAAGTCAGGAGGCACAATGATCTAAAGGCCAAATTTGCTGGAAATAGGTGCAGAAAATAGAAAAATACCAAAGGGAAAAGTGCTGCAAATGAGGTGGCGAAAGGCTACAACCTGAAGGGAAACGGAGGGGACCCTAGAGGAAGACCAAAAAAAATTGAAAAGAGGTGTTTTGGATGGATGAATAACCAATATGAAATGGATCTGAAGGTATAGGATCAAATCTAGAAAATGGCTGAACACTGAAATTTCAGACGACCTGCTTCAACTAAACTCCTCCTACAAAGGTGGAAGCATACTGAAGCCCTAGGGGGCTAGGTTCCCACTTCAATGAGTAAAACAGAGCAAGTAAAGGTCCAAAACGGTAGGAGACGGAGGTTAGAAAACCCTGAACAGTAGCCCAGACAAACCCAGAAAAATATCAGAAAAATTCCCGCAAAAAGTACATGTCATAGTTTTTGACCTGATTTCTGCGAAGGTCACAAGTTTGAGGCTATTTTCTATGTCCTAGACATTCAGGTCACAATTTTTGGCCCAAAAAGTGCAACCTGCACTTTCGACACTCTCGGGAGCAGGTTTTAGAAAAAAATATCGTCTTAGTTGCGATTGATACCTGTCACCTGTGCAATAGGTCCGGAAACACATGAAAGTTAGAATTTTTACTATTTTAGGGTTTTATAGGTTAAAAAAAATCAAGAAAAAACAAAACAAGAAGCTGAAGAAAAATCCTAGGGTTTGAAGTAGTTGGTCATGCAAGGATATGAAAAATGACAGAGGTCGTAATCGTAAATCCTTGTGGAGTTGCCAGTTGTTAGGATGAATTCTAATCGCAAGCGTACGAAAAAAGCTAACTTTATCTATGCATAAAAAACATCCCTAACATCAAAGATGGCTGCCAATTTCTTTAGATATGCAATTAGTTGACCAAGATAAATGCTACAAAATCTAGATCTATGCAGTAAAAGACATTAAGAAGTAAATAAAAGCAAGAGTTTCTCCATGCATCCAATAGACAAGACAAGAATATTTTTAAAGAATTTTTGTATTTTTGACACCTGGGAAGGGAACATAGAAATATGTTACCAATCCCCCTCAATGGGATGGGTTCTTGTAAGTCCTCAACACTTCAGATCTAAGATCTCTCTCTCTTAATGGTGTAGAAAACCGAGACAAAAAATGGAACTCAAAGGGAGCTCATAAGAAAAATGGTAGCAAAATATGACAATGGTGGAGGATCAAAGTCAGACCAAAAGTATAGATTCAGAGTGATCTTTAGGCAAGAAAAGGTAGTGAGTGAGTGGAAAAACCCTTCTATTTATAACAAAATATTGAGTTAGTCTAGATATTGGTGCATAATTAAAATATTATTAACCAAATCTAGATCCAAATTTTATGGAATATTTTATTATATTTATTGGAGGGAAAAAGAATTTGAATTTGGTCAAATCCCTTTATTTGTAAATAATAAATAAATAAATGATTTATTTATTATTTTAAGGATGTGGTTGAGTAATAATTAAATAAATAGTGATTTATTCAATTATTTATAAATGATTTAGTCAAATTTAACAAGGAATATTATTTAAATAATGTTTAAATAATTATTCCTATAAAATAATAAGATAATAATGATTTATCTCATTAATTTTCCTATTTTGGGTTAAATATGACCAGGAATTGTAATTAAACTATTGTTTAACTAATTATTCCTTGAGGAAAATCAAACAAATATGGATTTATTCAATATTTCCTCATGGGGTTTCCTATTTAGACCATAAAAAACTTAATAAATTAAGGATTACTAAGTTATTTTTCATATTGAAAGCAATTTTACTTAGGGTAAAATTGGTCTTACATGGTGTACTTTGGTCCATCTAATAGTAACAGGTTAGATGACCAAAAATTGGTGTAACACTTATGTGAATTAAACATATCAATATTATTATATTATCCCGCATATTATAGGTCCCACTTATCCATACCCCACTTGTTAATAAACCCCGCCTATACATAAATCACATTTACTTTAACCTTATTGGTTATATCGTATAAACCCCGAACTTATCATACGTATAACCAATCACAGCAAAGTCCCAACTATATGTATTAAATCATAGTTTTAATACATATAACCTATCGCATAGCATATATCTCGGGCCCCACGCCTATCCAATCCCGCGACTCCATCACATTATTCTATCCGTCAGATCATTGCCCGCCGGATCTAATGGGTATCAAACCTTGTCGCACATCCGATAGCATAAGCGTTAACATACCCTAGATCTTACGAAAAGTGTGGTTTTCGGAGCTCCACTCCAAGCTACGTGGCGCCTTTTCATTTGATCGCATCCTCAAGAACTTTACCACTAACCACCTTTGGCACTTGCAAAAACCACTAAGCAGTTCCCCCCCATTACGCAATCCACCATGTCAATTCAAATTGACCGCGCATTTATGATTATAACAGTTGGTTTAAAAATACATATAACCGACCTTGTTAGCCCTTTTACACCATTTCTATTACAAACTCACGCAAAAGGAGCATTGCTTACCTTTTTTCGAGCCAAAGATCACTATGTTGACCTTATTCCAAGTCTTTTCCACCAGAAATCAAGACCATTGCTGCTACAAGACATTGCATAACCGAATTGAAGCTTATAAAGACTAGAAGTGCCTCAGAAAAGCCTTTGTTGATTAAAAAACCCTTCTGCGAAGAAAAATCTTCATGTTTCCCAGGTATTCCTCAAAGAAAAGACATGTTTCTTGATTTAAAGAAGTTTAGGCCTCTGCATATCTAAAAGAAAGCCCTTTTTATTTTCCAAAACCTTTTCTATAGACCTTAAATGTCCTTTTGTGGAAGTTTTGAGGACCAAAAAACTGTTTTAAGCACAAAAACTACAATTTGAGCAGTTTTAACCTTTGAAGATTAGAAGACAAGCCCCTGTTTTATCCAAATCCTTCTGCAAACAGTTATAATATTTCTGAGGTGCTCCTATAGGCTTAAATCGGTTTTTCTAAGTCAAAAGAGTAATAAATTGATAAATCAAATAGAAACAATGGCTTCCAAAGCAGTAGTAAGTGTCAATCCTCTACAACCTCCTATTGTAGATGTAGAACATAATCCCCTGGGTGATAAAGAATTTAAAATTAATGAAAAAGCCACTGAATTTAACCTTCTTGAGCTCCACTGCTGGAGCCATGAAAAATCCATAGATCAGGTTGATGAAGTTTTTATTTGGGAGTCTAATTTTCCAAAATATGTTGTCCCACAGACCTTCCAGTGCCCATAGGTGATTAGAATATGTCAATCCTGCTATTTCCCTAATGAGAGAGCCACAATAAACTCTGAAAAGAAATCTTGTTTACCATTACTGCTGAGTCAATCAATCAAATTCTCCAAATCCAATCCAGACTAGATGAAGTTCCTTTTTCCATTGAAGCTCTCACACAGTTATACCTAAATATGGATTTCCCCAAGAGGTTCCAGATATTCCAGAATTTCATGCCTTCTTCTGTAGAAATTCCCAAGATAAATCCTCCTTACCCATCTCCAAAATTTTCTGAAAGAACAAGACATATCATCTTCATGTTGTATTTTATTCTTGGATATTTCACAGATGAAAATGTTGATGTTGTAGTGTTATGTTTTTTGTCTAGTTTCACACCTAGTCAGCCTCCCGCTACAATTTTTAATTTTTCCCAATACCTTGCTGATAATATTCATGAAAAATTGGTCAAAATTCCTTCTGAAGGTGTTTTTAAGTATTCCTCAGTCTTATTCCACATGTTTTTATACTTTCAGTCTGAGAAGTTTGCCATAAACCTTTAAAATCTTGATGTTGAAGGAAACCCATAGTCAGTCATATTTTGGAATATTTTAATAAGAAAAGATTCATCACAGTCCACCTATACAGAGTTTATAGATTCCTTCATTCATCTTATGGTCAATTTGCTGAACAACAGCAGGCAACCTAGAATTAGTGAGGAAATTCAGAAGGTCGTCCAGTTGTCAGAGCATAATAGGACAGGTGATTGGTATTTGTACCAAAACCATAATGAGATAAGAGTATATGGATCAATTCTTGGTCCATATAAACTGCCCAAATACCTCCCAATGAGGTTATTTGCCCTTGAATACATAATACAAATCATTAATTCTGATGCAATCAATTTTTTGGAAGCTAAGAAGAAAATACAGTTCAAGTTAAAAAAATAAAGTTGGCCCTTTCATTTGTAACAATAGAGATGCAGGTCCACAGGCTAAAAAATGTTTGCAGGAGTTCAAATTCAGTAATATTTTTCTGTGGTATTATGATCCCCTAGGAGTGATAAGTAAAATGAGAGTTAAATGCAAAATAACTCCTTATGTAAATGAAAAGAAACCAGAGATTGAGAAATTCTCCAACTAGTCTGAATGGTTGGAGAGAACCTTGGTAGAGGCAGAGAAGTAAGGTGATATTAGTCAAACCTTGCAGACTCCAGCCCAAGAAGACAGGAATGCAAAGAGAAAAAAAGAGGAAGGATCATACACTGCAGAGACAACCACATAAATAAAATTTAAATTAATGTATAGGAAGAAGCGTAAATTAAATCCTGTCAATGAAGAAGTGGAAACAATAGAAGTGGTTGATACAGAAATAGCAGCAAAGGATAATGCACCTCCTACGGTGATTGAAGAAGAAGAACAACCTTCAACTTCTAAAACTCAGCTTATTAAGAAGCAACACAGTGTTGACATGTTATCTTCCAGCAAACCAGAAGAGAAGGAAATGGACATTATGCCGAAATACAGAGAGATAAAGATGAGAAATGAAGCTTTGAAGACTAATACATACAATCAGTATTGGAACAGTCACACAGTGACCAAAGCAGATTGCTTTCTGCTTTTGACTATAAGACTAGAAAAATGCAGATGACTTTCCTACAACCTAAAGTCAAGCATCCTAAAACACCAACAGATTACAAAAAATAATCATATGAAGTTCAAGCAGATGACCTTCTTCCCATTGATAATATTTAATTTCACAAATAGGCTGGTGAAATGCTTTACTCAACAATGACAAACAAGGAAATGAGTGTGAAAAAGCTTCAAAACACTCTTGCAAACATCAAAGATCAACTTAGATTAGAAAAATCATTCTCACAGGAAAAAGACAATAGAATTAAATCTTTGGAAGATTTAATTCTATTGTCTTTTTCCTATGAGGATGGTTTTTCTAATGAAGTAGGATTTGATCCTAGTAATGTAAAAGTTGCATATGAATTGATCAAAAAGAAGAATGCAAATATTGCTGCATTAAATAAGCAACTCAAGATGCCTCCTACAGAACACCCTCAAGCAAAGGAGGTGTTACAAGATGAAAATCAGAAAGATGAGATGATGATTCTCATATTACAGTTGATTGCTCAGATTAAGGAAATGGAGAATGAAATGGACAAGTTGGTCCAAGATAAAAATGATAAAGCAACAAAAGTTCTAGTCATAGTCATTCCTGTAGTCACCACAACTGTACCTTCCACATTGGTAGAATCATTGGTTGCTACAGTCCCAATGGCTACAAAATTACTTGTCACTTCATCAACAAATTTAGTAACAGAGTCTTCAACAACAACAACACAACATACATATGAAGCAAGAAAGTTAGTTAAAACAATGCAGGACATGCCTATTCAGACAAATGAGATTAACAAACTTAAAGAACAACTTAAAAGTCTTGAAGATGAAAATAACTTGCTAAAATAATGCATAAGAATGAATAACAAAGGGCAAAAAGGTTGAATGAGAAATTGAAGAAGTTAGAAAAGGATCTAACATTAAAAGAACCCATGGCACAAGTCAGGCAAAAACTATGGGCCAATATCATTGAAGCTGTCAATGATATTTTTCCATCAATCCAGGTTATCTAAGAGCAGAAAGAATTAGTCAAATTGGCAAGAGAAGCTATTCAAAAGATAAAAGAAGAAATTGGTAACAAGCCTGAAGAATCCCTTGAAGTCATCAAATTTCTTAATTCCAAAAATAGACAAGAACTTGAATAAATTGAAATTAATGACATAACATAAACCATCCTAGAAGTTAGGAAGGTTATTTCTAAAAAGAATTTGATGATACAGTTAGAAGATAAATGCCAAAATATGGATATTTCCATCACAAGGTTTATGATGAAATTTGATGTCTTAAGGCAGAAAGGCCTTCCAAATCCATTAGTTATTCATGAAAAAATAATGAAGCAGGATGAATATGATAAGAAAATGAGAGAAGGTTCCAAGGATCAGACTAATCTGCCTACCTCACAAGGAATTCCAACATGGAAGGTAATTTACAAGAATTTTGAGAATTTTTTTTACCTGCAACATGAGGTAAAACACATATTTATCAATAAGACTACATTCTCAAAGTATACTGAAGTTGATGAGTTATTCAGAAGAATGATGAAGATAAAATTTCCAAAGGAAGAATTCTGGGAAAAAATGACTGATTTTCTATGAAAACAGTATTCAGTAAAATAGAGCAGTAAAGATAAAAACAACAATAATAGTATTTTAGTGAAAACAGGACAAGACAGTGAATAATGAAAAAGTATCACAGTCAAAGAGTATCAGTTGAAAGGTCAGAGTGAAAGTCAAAATAGAGATAAAGCTGCCAGCGTAGGTGACACTCCACTGCCTAACTGCAACCTTAATTGAGAAACAAAAAAGAGAGAAGACAACAACAAATTGAAGACAACAAACAATAATTTCAATAAAAATAGGGATAGCTAGCATTAGGTATAAAGTTGTCACTATCTTCTTGCATGAAGATATTTATTTTTCCATGAATAATTCCTAAGTTTGTTTTAGGATATTTTGTAAAGAGTTGTTGTATAAATACTTCTCATTTGGAAGTATTGAGTGTGGATGAATTGCTGAACATTTATATAGTTGTACTATTCTGACCCTATGGGTGATTGTACCAATTTCAAGTCAGCAGACTGGATTAAAGCAATAAAGCATCATATTACATGATTCATGTGTTGGGCCACTTTAGTGAAGTATTTTCACTTGTTATTTGTCAATTTCTTATGTTTTTCACCAATACTTATATGTATTTCTAAATCTAAATGATAAATCAGGAATGTTATTTCAGAATATGTTAAAAGCACTCTGTTTTGAACTGTTTATCATTTATATGTTTTTCTTCTGATATCCAGATAAATGAATTCTTAATTGCTCCCTTATTTCTATTGAACTTTGTCTTTTCATTCATTATCTGTTTTTGAGTACCCTTAATTGTTCTCTTACCCTGATTGAAACCATTTTCACCATCAGCCTTTGAATATCTTGAGTAACTCAACTATCTTTCCCTGTAAACATTTCCATTTAGACCTTGATCATGATCTGACTGCTTGACACATTGACTCCATTAGCCCAATGGAATACATAACTACATCTATCCATCCGAGTAAGTAATTTCACCACCAAACCAAATCAAAACCAAAATCCCAAGTATCCCTACATAACTAGCCTAAAATCAAATACAATCAACAAAGATAAATCATATAGAGAGAGCCCTCTCTGAGCATTAGGAAGGCTAGATCCTAAGGCTTACAAGTAGGTTTATGGTTACCTCTAATATTATTTAAAACACAAAAAATAATAATAACTCTTGAGAATTATTAGAGTGATAATAGACAACATACAAGCATATACATTCATCTATAGCTATTCAACTAGTCAAGGAGAGCTAAACACTTGGCATATAAATGGGAACAAAGTTGGAACCAGAAACCAGTCATGTATTATTGATAGAGAAAAATAAGTTTACAACCTTATGCCTTGACATTTCCATATCTCCTTCGACGGGTTCAGTCGGGCATGTCTCAAGCATTCATTTGGCATGCGACTTGATGAGGCAATGAGCTTAAACTCTCTCTCAACAATGGATTCTTCTATGCTTTCTTCAACAAACCAAATATACTAATGACTGTTCAACTAGCTTAATCAATGTGAGGAGAAAGAATTTATTGGAGAGGAGGAGTGGATTGGGATCCCACATAAGGTGGAGGAGAGGTATATCCCTTTGGGGAGTTTCACAATTTTAGGAAAAAATGGGCTAAAGGGATAACTCGATGTTAGTCAGTCAAAAAAACCATGATGACTCTACTCACGAAGCTGTTAAGCATGGAAGCTTCATTTCTATTTTAAAAAACTTTCCAAAAGCAGCTCGGCGTGGGTGCCATTCTGAGACAGAGTGCCAAAGGGCACAGGGCCAAGTGTTAATTTCTCCATGGGTGCGAGGCCATAACTGCCTACCACCGTTGACCCAAAATCATATGGTTTTGAAGGTCTGATTGAGGAATGATCAAAATATATTATGATCTTGACATGCCAAGGGATGCAATGACATTTATGGCAATGTATGACATTACACAGGGGTCACTGAAATGGTCCTCCAATGTTCGGGATGGGGATTGTAGGGACGATGAAAAAATACTGTGTAACAGATTCCCCCTAAAGCATGAAGTCCGAGAGCAAGGGAGGGGTGAAATGCTTTATGAGAACATGCCCAAACCAAAATGACGTCATTAGAAGACTTGCAAGAACAAGTACAATTGATATAGATCTAATACATGAATATGTGGTATGGGCACAACCATCCATAATAGATTACATATAATAATAAGATCTGAGGTATGGATGCAACCATCCAGTAAGAAGGATCATCAAATAGACTCAGGTATGGTCACAACCATCCAATTAGAAGAGTCATGCATATAGTCATGATAAACCAAATCATCCGTAGCCTGAATTTTATCAGATAAAACCCAGGGTCTTTCACTCCATCTCGACCCGAACAAGTACAAATTCAAGCATGCAAATGAATGAACAAAAGTCGAACATGCAAGAAATTCACCTGATTACCAACCAATGATGAAAGTTGTTAACAGGCATGAGATAAACCACCCGTAATGACAATGGCTCTCAAGTACAACTAGTACAATACGTGGAATGTGAACAATGAGCTGGAGTCGAACACCCACGGGATCACTTGGTTGAAGGCCAAAAATGAGAACCTGTCGTCGAAAGCGAAGAACTTGCCATTGAGGAATGGAAGCTCTAAGGTACCAGAAGGGAGTCTCTGGATTAGCTTCATGGATAATGAGCTGAAGTCGATAGGAAGTGACCGGTCGAAGGAGGGCCATAATTTTTCCCACATAATTGACACGAGACAAAGGAATAAGATGATAGTGAATTAGGACCAAATAGAGGATCAGGAGCTAAAAACTACAGAAGGAACTTCTCTTGAACATACTAGTGACATGACTCTGGAATTTGGCAGTATTTGACATCAAAGGATGTAAGGTCATAGCGACGTGGAAAATAGGGGATGAGGGTCAAAACAGATAACCCAAACCCATGGAGGAAAAATGATGAATGGGGGATGTCCCCAGCCTGACACGAACTGGAGACAAGTGTCATGTTCAAGAGAGACATATTTCTGACACGACTGAGAACTGGTTCAATTTTCCCCCACCATTTCTGCCGAGTACCCCAATTATTTTTGGAAACAAGCTTGAAAGGGATAACATATGCTTGTCATATAAGTTTTTTCTTCGGAAAAATCCATCCTAGTACATTTTACGAGCCCTAGGAAGGAGGAACTCATTAACGTCATGGTGAAGATTTTCGATGTCATTAGGTTTTAACAAGTCTGACAAAGGAAGAACTCGAAATATTTTCATGTTTAGAGAGTTTGAAAATAAGCAGAAAATAAAATTCCAGTAGGCCCCTTTTGTAGATAGTCTCACAGATCTGAAATGGTAGAAAACAATATCTAGGAGAAGCTTTTAACCATGTTTGACTAAGGTATTCCTTTTTCGTAAATAATCTGTCCTAGCCCAAAAAAGGGGTAAATGTGTACTGGGAAGATGATGTTTCGCAACCTTTAACGAGTTCAAAACAATAAGAGTCTCAAAAATCTTTTCAATTTTCGAGAGTCAGAAAAGAGCTGAAAGATGACTTTTGGGGGTGACTTTTTTGTGTTTTTATCGAGTCTGAAAAAGTAATAAAATACAACTCGTCACTTCATTGTCATCATGTTTAGGACCTGTTGCTGCGTAAGAAACAAACATAAAACCCATTTTTCGAGATAAAACAATAAAATAATCGAAAAATAAGCTTAAAAACATAATTAGGGTTTTGAAAAGGTTATAAAATGACAAAAATAGTAAAAACAAATTACTTTTCACCTTTTCACTTTCTTGTGAGAATTTTACCATTTTTAACTGTGATGTTGTGGAGCTGACAACATGCAATCCAGGAGGCCATTCATAATTCCGTTTTCTCCAGGTAAGAGCTCTCATCTTTTCCTGCATTTTAAATCATGCTTCATTTCTTGAATTTTAGTTTTTGATACATTTTGGGGGAAGTTTGTCATGGGTTGGTCACAGCGTTTGGTGCGGGTTTCAAGAATGGGGTCATGCTAACCTGCCTAAAATTTTAAAGGGGAGGCACCAATCGGCACCGCTGTTTGTAAAACTACAATGCCAATCGCCGTGGCTAATGAACACACAAAAATTATCCTAAAAAAACCAATTTAAACGGTTGAAAATTCAATCATGTTGCTAATGGGAGCCTTAATTATGGTTTTGTAGGAAATCAAAAGCCAAAATGGTCATTGAGTGGAAATAAAGAGAACATGGGGACGAAGATGAACAAGCCATGGAAAACGATGCATGTATGGATGCCCTGAGAGATTGTGGGCTCTTGAAATTCTTCCTAACACTGTGTCTATGATCTCAGCTGGAATTATTATAGTATTTTATCAGTGTGTGGGACATCAATCAAGAAAGATTTCTGATTCATGACCAAGAGTTAGAGATAGAAGTCTCTGACATATATTTCATCACTGGATTGTCACGGAGGGGAGAGAAACCGATCCTGATAGGTACCCAACCCCTTGGTGAGAGTATGGGCATGCTAATAGACAGAGTCTTCCCAGGAGCAGAGAAAGGATCAAAGAGCGACAATGTGGATATTTAGAAAATACCTGATTTGGCACTAAGGATAGTGCTACACTATAACTCGAGCCGCTAGATCTCAGGCCCCTCATGAAGCTACAAAGACACAACTTCAAATTGTCTTGGATTGCATGACTCCAACCATTTACAACTAAGTGGAAGCCATAACAATCAACCTGAAGCGTCAGTTAACGAAGTGCAAGAATGGCAAGGTAAAACAATTTGGATACGGGTCCATCTTAATACTGTTCATCCTAGAACGGTTGTCGATATTCCAACACAAGGAGGTAATAGTACCTAGACCACCAACACGAGAGCCACAGATGGTCCATTGGGCGGAGTTGATGCCTCGATCAAGAGGTGGTCAACATATGTCATGGAAGCCAGAATTCTTCGACTGGCTTTGCCAAGAACTCATCATTGTAGAATGACGGCCATACACCGACACCGATTTCATGGGTGATCCGGACGTTCCACTCCTAGAAGGAGAGGACTGGGATGAAGCTTTGGGTAAAAAATCATTTTTTAATTTTGATGAGTATTTTGATTTTTTTTTTGGTTTATATATGTGTTATTATATTTATCCATGCACTGCAAATGTTGGCCCAGAGAGACCTGTAGGAATGACACCCATAGCACGGAGGGTCATACGCAATTTCGAAGTGGCCCCTCAAGGTGAGGGAAGTGAGGAAGAAGAGATCACGCGCAACTTGGAGGGACTCACAAGCAGGATCCCATATTACGTGATATTCGAGGATGTTCCTCCTATGTATCAGAGGCACATTGCAGGGGTGGCTAACCGCATCCATCGTTTACTGAGGTGAGTCATGTTTGCAGTGACATGCTATCATGATCACCATGCTAATTAGATGCCTAAGTTTTATTTCTGCATATTTTTTGAGAGACATGATGTCTCGGGATGTAACCAAAACACACATATTTTTTGAACTTATTTTCATATCTAAATATTATTATGTGATGATGATGCTTTTACAAATTACACAAATGTCTATCTAATACAATATTGGCTATTGCATCAGTTAACGCATTCATTCTTATAGGAATATGCTGATATAATCAAAATTCCTTTCTAATAAACGAACACGAAAATACAACCTTAAAATCTGAGGGTTTATAACAAAATAATGCCCATTGAGCTGGAGAACAACAAGCTAAGAGTCTAGGTTCACAATTAATTCATGAATGTCGAGAGCAATGGCTTCGGTTAAGAGTTCAATGAAGGAACTGTATTCAACAACATTGTTGGTTGTTCATCCTAGAAAAATGCCTTGAAGGTCTATCAACTCACCATTAGGATCATAAATAACCTAGGTTGTGGAAGACAGATTTCGGGTACTGCGAGAGGCACCATCCACGAAACCAACATAAGGAGTGATGGATATTTGCGTAGTAAGAAATGAAATAATAAGCAGGAAAAAATGCTCGCAAAGCACACCAAGCCAAAAAATGTCCAAAAATGAAAAACACACTTATGTACAAAAGGACATGCACGAGAAACTCATGCATAGTATTTTTTGAGATATAGCCCATTTTTGGGCTGATTCAAAGGATATCCTTCATATTCAATTATATCATAGGCCCTGTTCTGCAAAACGCGATTAATGATTTAAGGCCCATGCCACATGGGTGCCCCCAACTTATCATGAGCTTGGTCATACAAGAGGACTAGGTCTCCTTCTAAAAAGGTATGATGGGAAACTGTCTGATCAAAGTGAGCTTTGACCCGATTTTTATGTGCTTCTATGAATAGAGCAGAAAAGTGGCGAGTTTCATCTAACCTCTCTGAATATAGAAGACGTTCTTCCTCTGGCGAGGTATTAGGTAGTAATTCAACAACTATCTTGAGAGAAGGGATTTCACATTAAATTAGAAGGGTAGCTTCAAGACCATAAACAATATGGAATGGAGTGAATCTGGTTGCTTCCTTCACCGAGGTTCGGTAAGCCCAGAGAGCTAAAAACAACATGAGATGCTAGTTATACTTGTGCATCCCAATCGTACGCTGAAGCATAGTGACTAGAACCTTGTTCACGGCTTCAACCTGGCCATTGGCCTGGGGGTAGTACGACATTGATCTGTCGTGACGTAGACACAAATTAGTAGTCAACTTAGCCATCATATAATGGAGAAAATGAGAGCCATGACCAGTGACAATGGCTTGAGGGACACCAAACCTAGTAATCACATGACTGAAAATAAATTGTGCAGCCGTTTTACCATCAGCTGTGAGTGTAGGCCTTTCTTCAGCCCATTTAGTGAAGTGGTCCACGACTACGATAATATAACCATGCCCCTTGACCGAGTGAGGGTTACACATCATAACATCGATGCCCCAATTTTCAAAGGGACCAATGATAATGATGGGATGGAGGTGAGCGGGTGGCGCGCGCATCTTCCACTGGTAAATCTGACATTCATGATATTTACGAACAACGACAATACAGTCTTTGAAAATGGTAGGCTAGAAATATCTAGCACGAAGGATTTTTTGAGAAGTAGCATACCCAGACATGTGACCGCCACATGCGCTAGAATGGCAGTCATTGAGGAATTTTTTAGCTTCCTCGAGGGCTAAACACCGACGGAGAATGGAATCAACTCCGATGCTGTATAGAGTATCTTCGACTATGTGATAAGGTTGTGAATGATGACGGATACGTCAATGAGCATCTTTCATCAACTCAGACCGGACAGTGGAAGTCTAGAGATAAACGATGATATCACCATACCATGGATCAAGGTTGCTAATGAGAAAAAGAGTGTCGTCTGGAATGCATTCCTCAGAACTAAAGGGAGCAGAGGTAGAAGGTAAAGAGCAGATCAAATTGGAAAAAACCAATGATTTCTTTGATTTGGCAGTAGTGAACTCCAAATCGAACTCTTGGAGGATAAATATCCACTTTGAGTATTTTCCCCCTAGAAATTGTTGAGTCAATATATAGGTCATGGGGTTGCAATTAGAAATCATGGTTACTGTGCGAAGTAAAATATAATGGCAAAAACGTTGGACGGTTTGAACAATAGCCAATGCCAATTTCTCAACATGTGCGTAACGTGTTTTGATATCGAGTAGATTGTGGATCAAATAATAAATGACGTTCTCATCACCATTGTCATCATCTTGTACCAGAACCATGGAAATAGTGCTAAATGCGACAACCAAATAAAGGGAATAATCATGATGATAATTGGGTGGACGCAAAAGAGGAGCATTGATAATAAATGTCTTCAATGCATCAAAATATTTTTGGGCAATCGCATCCTAGAGGAACGAGACACCTTTCTTAAGCAATCACGTGAATCCTTTGGCTACTTCAGCATAGTTCGGTATAAAATGGCACAGGAAATCAGGTTTCCCTTGCAAAATCTACAACTGATGTAAAGAGTAAGGGGAGGGGAGATTAACAATAGCTTCAACCTTCAGAGGGTTGAGATGAATTCCGTATTTAGAAACGATAAAGCCAAGGAGTCTACCGGAATTGATGCAGAAGACAAATTTATGTGGATTGAGCCGAATTTTGTAGCATCTACAACGAAAAAATATTTGACAGAGGTGATCTAGGTGGTCCTTATGCTTAGTGGAATGAGTCGGAAGGTCATCCAGGTAAGGTTGAACAATGTGCTTAATATCATGGAAATCATATGACATTGCTCGTTGGAATGTAGCACCAAGGTTCTTAAGGAAAAAAGGGAGCTTCTTGTATGCAAAGGTGCCCCATGGACAAATGAAGGCGGTCTTGTGTTGATTGGCCGATATAATATTGATCTGGTTGTAACTAGAGAACCCATCCATCAAGGAAAATATCTCACTCCCAGCACATTCGTCAATGATCTGGTCGACGAAAGGAGTGAGATAGTTATCCTTAGGACAAGTGTGATTGATGTCACAGTAATCCACACAGACTCGAATAGTACCTTGCTTTTTATCCATAGGAATGATATTAGAGACCCAATCTGTTAAGGGGATCAGCTAAATGAAGCCAACTTTGAGAAGTTTTTCAACTTCTCCCTTTATGGCAGCTTCCGTTCTAGGTTGCATGGGACGAAGACGTTGGCGAATAGGCTTCGAATCAGGATAATTAGGGATCTCATGCATAGCTATAATTGGATCAATGTCAAGAATTTCTTCATAGGACCAAGCGAAAATGTCTCAAAACACACCGAAGAGACTAGTATAGACCTCGATCTCATCAGGAGAACAAGTCACCCCAATGTGGATGTTCTCGACAACCCCTGATTTAATGGAGATGTCAATAGGCATTGTTTGTGTAATGTTTCCCATGTTACTTTCCTCTAAGACTTCATGTGTTAAGATGGGCATTTGAAGTGGAGGGGAAGGGGTTTGGGAAGCGAATTTATCAAGATAAGTAGACATGGCCTCAAGGCTAGGCATAAAAGAGGAACGATGATGACTATCATCCCAGGGAGGATCCTCGAGAGACATGGTTTCCATGATGGCTTCATCAGTTGGAAAAATCTCATTCAAGGGATTAGGAGAATCCAAAGCACCGATCCAAGGGGATTGAGAATACGTGTCTAGAGACACACTCAAAGGAGTATGATTAGAGGGAGGAGGAGCCGAAGCTAAGATAACTTCACAATAATCAATTTCTATTGGGCTTAATGACATCGCGTCACCAAATGAATCAACCTGCTCAAGCAAAGGGATGATCCACGGATCAGAAGACGTGGAGATCATGTTGACTTGAGTAGTGTTGGGCGGAGGAGGAGAAAAAATACCCATAAGGGCAGGATATTTGAAAAGTCCTGGACCTATGCTCTCATAAGGCATAGGAAT
Organism: Pinus albicaulis; assembly: GCA_034641835.2. Classification (NCBI taxonomy): domain Eukaryota; kingdom Viridiplantae; phylum Streptophyta; class Pinopsida; order Pinales; family Pinaceae; genus Pinus; species Pinus albicaulis. Next base: position 1,505,715,510 of record CM076584.1, on the reverse strand, counting down.
ACGATCTACATATGGAATGTTGCTCTCGGAGGAGGTGGAAGTGAAAAAATATAATTGATCGACAGTGATGATATTTCCTTCATGTGGAAATCGAAGAACACGAAAGAGAGTGGACAGGATGCATAACATGGAATGAGTCCAATTGCAACTAAGGAGAAGATTATAGTTGAGCTTGGTGTTAACGAATTCAACCTCAACATTAACCATTTTTCCTTCCAATGTTATAGGCAAGCTGGGGAGAACACCAAGAGGGTGAGATTCTCTTCCATCAAAATATTATAAAGTGTTTGGAGATTGATTAAGGGTTGGAGAACCAATGGAATTCTAGCATGCAATGGACATGATGCAAGTAGATGCACCTTTTTCCACGACCGCTCGATGGATATTTTTTCTATTAATCCAAACTTGGATAATCAGGGAAACTGGTGAGGGAAACGTGGTACAAAATTGTCCAAATCAAAAGTGATAAGGTTGGAATCAACCAGGTCAGCCCTTCCGATAGCAGATATAAAAGCCTTCTAATGTGACAGATAGCTCTGAAGTACTTCCAACATAGACATAAAAAATGGTGCCTGAGCCAAATCCTCAATAATACTGTAATGATGAGTGGCATGGGCATTCGGGTTATAGGAAAACTGACAGAGTATGCGTTTAGAAGGTGGTTGTACAATGGGCTCAGTACTGAGCCTTTCAATGTGAACAGGGCCAGAAGCAGGCAGGGGAGGAGGACCATCTGTGATCTCTTTCCCTACTGCTTGATGCGGTTCAGTACAATCCTTCGATATGGTAGAATAGATATGGGTGCAACACCATTCATCATGAAAACCTGAGAGCCAAAAGGGATGGAGGACTGAGGTTGCTCCACCATCTGAGTTTGCTATGATGGGAATGGTTCTTGAATAACAACCGAAGTGCCTTGAGTGCCTTTGAGCATTCGACTCACCTCAGCCTGTTGTGGACAGTCCTTGGTGTAATGCTCATCGTCACAAATAAGAAAAGCATACTTTAGTTTATGTTTTGAACCATCATAAACATTAGGTTTGGGAGAATCCTATTTCGGGGTATCAGCTTTGGCCTTACCTTTACCCTTTTTCTTAATTTTAGAAGCTCTATCCACCTGGGTGGACTAGACGACATTCAATTCTGCGGTCTTACCAGGATTTGGAGGTGGATGAGAAGTAGTATCAGTGGAAGAAGTAGATTTTTTCTTTGCAGGATTTGGAGAAGAATTATGAGAAATCTAAGACATAGAACCAATGATATCATTGATAGATGGCGTCACCAGAGCTTTGGTAGTTCCATGTCGTGGAGCATTGGGTAAGAGTTCATACAACGTGCCAGATTTAGAGTACATGAGATTGAGGTACTGGGCACAAGCGATGGCTTGTTCTTCAATTACACATGCCCCCATAGCGATATCCTTAGCAATCAGACCGATAAAAGAGGTACTGAACCAATCAGTGAGAAGTTGATCAGGAATCTCAAACTTGATCAGATGATGACACCACCTCCATTCATGAATATGATCAGAGATATGGGTAGCCTGATCCTGTTTCAAGGATGTTAGGAGGTGCGTCCCAGTTTCATAGCGAACTGGTAACTGAAAGTGTGTGAGAAATGCCATGAAAAGAGATTTGAAATCTTGAAAGATACCACGGGAGAGTTCAATGTACCACTTTGCAGCAACACTCGTGAGAGTCCTTTGGAAAAGACATAGCTGAATGGAATTGTCAACCCAAGAGTTAGAGGAGCACAAAATATGGTATGTCATAACATGAACTTGGGGGTCTTCTCCAGACTTGAATTCAAATTTGGGATAATCGCCAGGGATCTTGGTAGGAACTGGGGGCCAATATGGATTACGAAGGATGGGATCATTGGTCAACTTTGACACATCGGGCAGTTCCAACGTAGCAAGGAAGGGAAATTGTGGATTGACAGGCATTGGAGGCCTTTGATAGAGACCAATATTGGGATTCCAACCAGGTTGGGAGAAATTATGACTCCATATGTTCTGTCCCAGAGGATTTTGTCCATAGGGGTTATAATTTTGATAATTACACCCATATACCGGTTCAGGACCAGGATATTGATTCTGAGCGAACCACTGAGGTCCTGTCTGAGCAACATATGGATTTTGTTGTGGAATGTAAGAAGTGCCTTGGGGCAGACCTTGTACTGTCAAAGATTGACATTGAGGAATAAAAGGTAGGCCCTGAGGCTGCATAGGCTACCCCCAGGGTGTAGGTTGACCTGGATACTGGGGTTGAACAGGCTATCCCAGGGGTGCAGGTTGGCCTGGATGTTGAGGTCCACCAGGCTGCCCCTGGGGTACAGGTTTTCCTGATGGTTGAGATGAGAAAATTTTCCCCTGAAGACCAGGTTGGCCTGACTGCGTAGTGGAGGGTTGACCTTGTTGTACAAGAATTAGGCCTTGCTGAACATAAGGCTGGTTCTTTTGCACAAAAGGTTTTCCCTGAGATGGATAGGTTTTCCCCTAAGGAACATAATACGCTCCCTATTGAACATGAGGTTAACCAACATGATCATAGGGTTGTCCCTGTTGGACCGAAGGTTGTCCTTGAAAGGGTTTTCCTTGTGGACCATAGGGTTGTCCCATTATGTACGTAAAATGGTTGGGGTAAACCAAAATTTGAGGGGTTTGAACATACAACGGACCCTGTAGGTGAGGCCCATAGTGATAGATGTAATTCCCATGCTCATCGTAGTAATGCAGAGGATTGATGGGAGCTTGAAACTACTGAGAACCTTGGGGGAAGTAATTCTGTTGTTGAATGTCCATCATATACTGGTCGTACGTCAAACCTCTAGGAATAGGATTAGAGAAGGTAGGTGCACTACCAGTAGGTTGATGGACTCTTAATACGTGAGGCTATGATCCACTCATGGCGAGTCCAACAATTATCGTGGAAGCAATAGGAAGCATCCCACGACTAGCAGAAGATGGTGGAAATGACAGAATCACACTAGTAGAAGGTGCGGATGAAGCCACACAAATAGTGGGCTAGGTTGGGATAGATGTAATGATTGTCGACACAATGGGAGTCGAAGGGGATGGACCTGACACAAATGACCCCTTTGAAGGAGCCAATGTATCTAACCATATGGGATTCTGGTACAAATATGTAGCACCAAAAATCATCTGACTCAACGAACGATAGCCAATCGGGAGAGACAATGGATGTGAGGAAGGTTGACCCGAGACATAAGGAAAATTCTCTGGAGGGAACTGGTAGTCTCCCGTAGAAACATAGGTCTCTTCACTATTCATAGGACTCGTGGCATCCATGTTGGATGAAGACATGCTGTCAGTGAAAAGGTGACGAGCAATGGAAAGTAAAGCACGCGTTGATGGTGATTCAGGCGGTTGCGAGGGATCTTCCCTAAAAAAGGCCCAAGCGTCCGAAGGTTGCCAATTGATATCAAATGGTTCCTTAGGAGGAGATCGAGTGGCAAGAGGTTGAACACTCATAATAATAAAATTCCAGTAGCCTAGAGTCCTACCATACTGGGATGTCTCCGAAGAAACTTCGGGGTAAGGTTCTTCACTATGAGGTAATGAATGGGACGATGAAACTAGTGGTTCTGCCACCGTGACTTTGTCTAAAAAACAAGAAAGGAAAGAGATAATTAATTCAAGGCTTTAAGAACTATCACTAAGGAATTACTCATGAACCGACCGAGAAAATACCTTTAATGGGCGTGTGATCATGGGTAATTAATTTTATAACTCTGAAACAAAATTCTGTCTTTTCATATTTTAAGAGTCGAGAAAAGGGCAAAATGTGACTCTAGTCACTTTTAGCTTGGACGAGCTTGAAAGGAAAAGTGCTCGATGATATTTCCAAATTTTAGAGAGTCACAGAAAGATCAAAATGAAAGAGAAAGGAAATCTAAGCAAGAGGGTGTACCAAGCTCCCGTCAACAGCAATATACACCTTGGTGATCAAATGAAAGAGAAATGACCAAGGAATTAACGTATGTGCAGGTAGTCTCCCCAAATGATGTGTTCGGTGTATCACGGTTACAGGGCAGCAAACTCGGCTTCCTATGGATAAAGTATTGGAACCTGTGAGGGTATCCCTTTATATACTTGATGGTACGAGGATCACAAGTTTGTGCTAGTGCTGTCTAATGCTAGATGGCGAATGAAAACTACTAGGTTTAACGACGCTGGAACACGTCACTAGCCTAGAATTGTAAATATGAGCGTTAAGTTTCAATGCTTCCTTAGGCTGATTGAGTTCATTTTAAATTTTATCTTGAAATTATGTTTCCGTTTCAAGGCCTTACTGAGTGTAATGTCAAATATCTAATGCATAATTATATGAGAAAGAATATCATTCCAATTCGATGAACGACTAGCTAAGAGAGGGATATAAGTTCACAACAAAGTAGCAATCAATCGAATGCAAGAAGAAATTTTCCTAGTGCTACTAACCCAACCAAAGAAGAAAACGAAAGGATTTTCTTTGTTGTTCACTTTTTAATGAGAAAGCTACTAATGCAAAAGAATACTTTTCATTTTCAAATAGAGAGAAAGAATGAAATTTTTGTTCTTTTATATGAATGAGAAGCAATAATGCACAGTTACAGTAAAAGGACAAAAAAAACACTAGTTTTGAGCAACTCGAATGAAATGATCAAACACAAAGAGACCAATCCAACGCAGATGTAAAAAAAACTCAAAACAGACACGCATTCCTTCACGCAGAAATAGGACTTTCAAATCAACTCAGTGAGCAATGTGATCTATGCTTAGGGTGATAGATGGAAGGTCAAACAGACACTAGGATAACATTTTGACAATCCAACAACACGTAGAATCGAAATAAAAGACCAAGAAATAAGTCAACAAGATGAAAAGACTTAGACTTAGACTGACTCATACTCAACTCAGAAGCTCGGTGAACATGTGGCCGAACAAGCAATTGAAGACACCTAGAAACCCTAGGATGACAAGCCACATAGGTCAGATGAGAGACAATCAACTAAAAAGAATGAGATAGAGAAGTTCAAAAACAATCCAAGTGGACTAATCCAGGAGGGAAAAACCAATCTAGAGGGTAAGATGCACTAGAAAACTTAGGAAAGAGGCCTAAATCCAAACCTACATGATTTGGCACTACTATTCAACAATAATCCGCGATGAGCAGGGGAAATCACACATGTAAAATAGGAAACCCACGCTAATCAGTGTGGCAGTCAGGGAAACACAAACGCCAAGTAAGGAAACCAAAGAAAGGAGAAAAGGCAGCTGAGGAAAAGCCATGCTTATTAATCTGAGAATAGGTGAGATGACTTGAAACAGTCAAAGAAGCTAAACAAAACAGAGAAATAGTAATACGACCAAAGTCGTACAAACAAGAAAAACTCTATATGAACCAATCAGAGACAACAGACACACTGATCCGTAGTATGGTCACCAACTTTTTGAGCAAGAAAATACCCTTTACGAATAGAGGCGATCCCTCTAGTCCTAGGGTCGGTCTAGCAACAAGGGAACATGATGAATTCCTGAATTTGTAGCTTATAAATGAAATATGGATCGGAACATGTATCCTACCTCGGTTCAACGCTTTCGTCATGGCACGCAGCATCGATCCTTTGATCTTTGTATTCACGCCTTGCACTCCGTGTTGGTGACGATGTTCGCGCATCTGCACAAAGATCAAACAAACGATGATAGCATACAAGCATATACATTCATCTACAACTATTCAGCTAGTGAAGGAGAGCTAAACACTTTGCATATAAATGGGAACAAAGTTGGAACCAGAAACCAGTAATGTATTATTGATAGAGAAAAATAAGTTTACAACCTTATGCCTTGACATTGCAGATCTCCTTCGACAGGTTCAGTCAGGCGTGTCTCAAGCATCTGTTTGGAATTCAACTCGATGAGGCAATGGGCTTAAAATATCTCTCAACAATGGATTCTTCTCTACTTTCTTCAACACACCAGCTATACTAATGAATGTTTACCTAGTTGAATCAATGTGAGGAGGAAGAATTTATAGGAGAGGAGGAGGTGGTTTGGGATCCCACATAAGGTGGAGGAGAGGTATATCCCTTTGGGGAGTTGCACAATTGTAGGAAAAAATGGGCCAAAGGTATAAAATCGATGTTATTCAGTAAAAAAACCATGATGACTCCACTCACGAAGCTTTGAAACATGGAAGATTCGTTTCTATTTTAAAAAAAATTCCAAAATCATCTCGGCGCGGGTGCCCTTCTGAGGTAGAGCACCAAAGGGCGCAGGGCCCAGTGTTAATTTCTCCATGGGCATGAGGCCATAACTACCTACTAGCACTGACCCAAAATCATATGGTTTTGAAGGTCTTCTTGAGGAATGATAAACAAAGCTTATGATCTTGACATGCCAAGGGATGCAATGAAATTTATGGAAATGTATGACAGTACATAGGGGTCACTGAAATGGTCCTCCAATGTTTGGGATGGGGATTGCAGGGACGGTGACAAAATATTATGTAACAGGAAGCAATGTAGCAACTGACTTGGGTTGACACCATGGTTGAGGAGTATGAATCCATTGTCAAGAAAAATGCATGGGATGTAGTCCCAAGACCAGTCGGGAAGTCAGTGGTTGGATCTAGATGGATATATACAGTGAAGCAGGCAACAGATAGGAGTGTGGAGAAGTACAAGGCTAGATTTGTAGCTCAGGGATTCTCACAAGTTGAGGGGATTGACTATAAGGAGACTTGTGCACCAGTTTCATGGTACTCATCGATTAGGTATATTCTTGCACTCTTAGCATAGATGGCTTGGCAGATACATCAGATGGATGTGAAGACTACATTTATCAATGGAGTTATTGAGGAAGAAGTATACATTAAGCAGCCAGAAGGTTTTGAGACCTTTGACAGGGAGTTGCATGTGTCCAGACTCAAGAGAGAACTGTATGTGCTGAAGCAAGCACCTCGTGTTTGGTACACCAGGATTGACAACTATTTCATCGGGTTGGGATTCATAAAGAGTGAAGTGGATGCAAACCTGTACCAGATTGTGGTTGATGGTAAGCTTCTGATTATTTTAATTTATGTAGATGATATTATTCTGACAGGTGATGAGAAACTCATAACTTCTTGCAAAGAATATCTTGCAAGAAAGTTTGAGATTAAGGACATGGGAATCCTTCACTATTTCCTTGGTTTGGATATATGGAAGGGGTATGGGCAAATAATTTTTTCTCAAGGAATGTATGCCAAAGAGATTATGAGGAAGTTCCACATGGAGAGTTGTAAACCCATGGAGACTCCTCTTGCAGGAAACTGGAGGAAGGAGGATGCTACTTCAGGTGAGGTAGTGGACGCTATTGTTTACAAGCAGCTTGTGGGTTCACTCATGTACTTGGTGAAAACACGACTAGACATATGCTACGCAATTAACCAGCTTAGTCAAGCTATGGTTAATTTGACCAAGCTCTTTTGGAAGGTGGGGAATCATGTCTTGAGATATCTTAGGGGCACTACAGAGTATGGATTATGGTACAGATAGACAGAGGGAGTGAAGCTTCAAGGCTTAACCGATGTAGATTGGGTAGGAAGTCCATCAGACAAGAAGAGCACATTAGGAGGGATCTTCAGCATAAGATCGACAACAATTTCTTTGTACAACAGGAAGCAGAGATCAGTTGCACTCAGTTTAGCCGAGGCAGAGTACATGGCACCTAGTCAGGCGTCATGTGAGGCCATCTAGATGGAAGATACTTGCTGGTTTGTTTGTTCATCAGATGGATCCGACAGTGATACATTGTGATAACTAGTGTTGCATAAACCTCTCTGTTAATCCAGTATTCCATGACAGGTGGAAGCATATTAAAATCCAGTACCACCATCACCATAATCTAGTATAGGTTTGCATCCACCTCACTCTTGGTGAAGCCAATTCCAGTGAAATAACTATCGATCCGAGTGTACCAAGCACGGGGTGCTTGCTTCAGCCCATACAATGCTCTTTTAAGTCTACACACATGCGACTCACTGCTGAAGATCTCAAAACCTTTAGGCTGATCAATGTACACTTCTTCCTCAATGATCCCATTAAGGAACGTAGTCTTCACATCCATCTCATGGATGTGCCAACCCATCTACGCTGAGAGAGCAAGGATGGTCCTTATGGAAGAATATCGTGTGATAGGTGCAAAGGTTTCTTCATAATCAATACCCTCGATCTGTGAGAAGCCCCGGGCCACAAATCTGGCCTTGTATTTCTCAACACTCCAATCAACAACTTGATTTACCTTGCAGATCCATCTTGAACCTACCACTGAATTATCAACCAACCTTGGAACAATTTCCCAAGCACTTTTTTTGACAATGGAGTCATACTCCTCCACCATTGCATCTACCCATGTGGGCTCTTGCAGTGCTTCCTGAAAGGAAGATGGCTCAGTCACAATACATTCGATCACGAAAGCCATGTATCCAGTGAATCGGTTAGGAGATTGTCTTTTTCTACGCTGTGACTTAGGGACTCCTACACTCTGTGCCGCATTAAGTTTCAGCCTCTTAGCTTCTATGGTACGACTTCTGCCAGTTCCGATGTTTGGGTCTGTGTGAGTGGAATCCTCCACTTCATGAACCTCCTCCTGTGGCTGATCCACATCTAGAGACTCATCTTTGGGAACCAAAATTTCCTCCCCTGCATGTAAGTCCAACTCCCTCTCATGCGACAATCGCATGGATTTCCCCTCATCGAATTTTATATCCCGTCGTATAACAGTCATCTTACTATTAGGAAAATACACACGATAATTATGGGGTGTTTCTGTGTACCCCACAAATATCCCACTTTCAGCAGTTGGCTCCAGCTTCTTCCTGGTGTTCTTGGTCACATGCACATAAACATATGAGCCCAAAATATTAAAGTGAGAAAAAACTGGTTTCTTACCAGTGAAGGATTCTTCAGGTGTACTCATGCCAAGCACTCTATGAGGACAACGGTTTTGCACATAAATCACAGTGTTGCATGCTTCTTCCCACAAATGCATTGGTAGGCCTTGATCATGCAGCATCACTTGTGAAGAACCCATGATCATTCTGTTCTTCCTCTCCACGACCCCATTTTGCTGTGGGTTATGAGGCGCCATGAGTTCTCTTCGAATTTCTTCTTTTTCTACATAAGTCTTTGAATTCATTCGAGATGTATTCTCCACCATTATCGCTCCTTAGAGCCTTCACTTGCTTCCCTGACTCTTTCTCAACCAATGCCTTAAACTCACAGAAATTTGAGAATGTTTGATCCTTCTTTTGCATGAAGAAGATCCAACATTTACGAGAAAATTAATCAACAAAAATAACATAATACATGTGTTTTGTTGTTGAAGCAACCGAGAATGGTCCACACACGTCTGTGTGAACTCTCTCCAGGATCACCAAAGCATGGTTCTCTTTTTCATGAAAGGTGGACTTTACATACTTCCACATGGTGGAACCCTTGCACTGATCTAACTAATCAAGTGTTTCCATTTGTAGTCCAGTAGATATTTGCTGCATGACTTTCAAGGCTTCATGATGAAGATGGCCCAATCTCTTGTGCCATAATTTGCCCTCATCCCAGCTCACCACTTTTTTCTGCCTTGCCCATCATAGAAGCGCAATTTTCTACCTCTAGCTTGTAGAGATTCTTGACTTGAATCCCTATCCTCTTGGCTTGACCCGTTGTTTTATGTCACAGGAAAGATTTTCCATCACTGAAAACAACATCATAGCCTCTGTCCTCCAACATCGCGACTAAGACCAAGTTTTTCTTTAGAATTGAAACATGCATAACATCTTTCAATTGAAATGGTTTATCTGACTCCCTCTCAAAGGTAATGGTACCAATTTCAGTCGTGTTATCACCTGATCTGGACCTCAGGCTGAAAAAGGGAAATCATGGTAACATCTAAACCACACTCAGCCTTGTAGCTAGCCCTACAAGGACAGGAGAGGGCTCTCTCCGTGAAAGGATATTCAACAAAGTACAACAATGAACTGATTTTAGGCTAGGTATAATAATATGAAAATGTTTTAATGAAATGAATGAATTTTTTAGGGATGTGTGGGACAAATAGGACACTTTGAAACTGGGGAATTAAATCAGGATACAGGGTATTTCATGGGGCAAAGTAGGCAGGAAGTTTCAACAATAAATTTTAATTAAATATGGAATGGAAAGACTGGTGAGGAGTTGAAAAGGGCATGGGGGATGGATCCTTTTAAAATAGAAGAAAAACACAGATTATTGAATGATTTCCCAAGGCAGAGCATAAAAAGGATTCTACCTTTCTATCTTGAAAGCATTCAACCAGAAATGTTTATGAATGAATGGTACAAATAAAAATTTACATATGAACACAAAGGAGAGAACAAATGCTAAATTTCATACCACATGGATCGCACAAATCAGAGCTGCATCTCTTTATTAATTCCCTCTCCAAAACTGTACAATGGAGCGTAGAGCGTTCTGTTTAATTTTCCACACTATCCACCTACTTCTAAGTTACAGACTGCTTTACAAATGATTTACAATTACATTAAATAGGCTGAAATGTGGGAACATAGATCCAAAGAAAAAGGGAGCTGTTTTAATAGCTCAAGAACTGAAATATGAAGTGATGGCTTACCCAGCCCACGACCACGTCAGCGCAAACAAAATACAATTCAACAGTCCAAATGCCAAACAAAAAATCTATTTCGATGCTTACGTGGCTTGTTAACTCAATCTAAATTTCATACGTGTCAATGGTGATTATGGTTCATAAATTCATTTCAGGTTTTGGAGCGCTCCGTAGGTGCTGTCACTGTGAACTCATTAATTCCGCAATTAACCACTCTGCGATTTCCATGGTCCGACTTATCTACCTGTTAGTTCTTCTGGATCCTCACGCTATTGCTTGGCACCTATTCCATTCGTTTGGCGGTCTTTGTTCTCTGTCTGGAATTCTCTTGGGAGTTTAGCAGTGGCTCCTCGTTCTTGTCTCTCTGTTCTTGTTGCAAACGTTAACTGTGAACGCATCTATGGTACGATGTTCAGCTGTTCGCTTCCTCTACAGGACCGGTCTCTTTCCGGTGTAAATCGTAGTCTTTCTGGTCGGTTTTCTTCAGCCACACCTGTAGATTGTAAAACAAACTCAATTTCCGTGTCTATGTTTTTATAGACCTTCTTCGACACTAACAGTTTTGTTTCCTGCTGGCTACAGGTGATTTGTCTTTTGGCTGGAATTCCTTCACGATTTCTCCATTCCTGTTGGCATTGGAAAAACAATGGTAATCTGTTGTTCTATATTTCAGTACTCAATTCCCCTTTTTCCTGTACTAACTCAATCGCTCCTTCGTGAGCAGACTTGGGGTTTACTCTACCAGTTTCCGGCGCCACAAAGGTCTACGTACTTCGACTTTCGGTCAGGTAATCACCTAAGTTTATCTTTATTCTTACTTATTAAACTTTTGTGAAACTGTCACATAAGGGTTAACTGCTTTATCGTCCTGGCTGTGCAGATGTCTCTGGTTCCCTGCCTCTTCATTCCTCCGGCTCGTTCTACGTTCGGCTCTCACTTTTCAATGGTAGTCTTTTTCCCTTTTTTGTATCCTACTTCGAATCGACTCTGTCAAGGATTTTGTTTAGGCGTAGTTACTTCCACCTGTTCCAGATTCTCCCTATGGGAATTGGGCTTGTATAAGTCATTCTGTTACGCCTTTTTCTTATGCTGGAGACTGTCTTTATGTATTGTGTCGGTTATCAAGAACTGCCGGGTTTGAAACCTTGTTTGGGTTTTTCCTTTGGTTTTCACAATTGAAATTGTAGGGTTTCTGACTAAAAACCCTACCCGTAACTTCTTAATCTTCAAATGTAAATTAATAGTTTGGACTTGGACTTATTCGACTGGTAATGTTAAGACAGAATAATTTCTTTTGTTACTTTCCAATTCGCTCATGAATTTAAATAGAGGTTTATGTAATGTACCTGTGGTTTATGCTTCTTGCGTCCAAAATCCTGTTGATTTTCTGTTTGTCAGTACGAGGCTTGCCTCGCAACTTCCCTCTAGACGTCTGTTAATTTGCGAAAATGCTATGGAGTCAAATTTACGTAGCTGTGATTTTCCTGCACAATATTAACTGTTCTTTTCTGTCGGGGAAAACAAATAAAATTTGTTACTGTAATTGCATGTTAATTTCTGGACAGTGAGATTGCGTTACTTGAAAAAAATTTCAATAATCACAAGACACAGATGGTTTCTTTTGTTTTTAATAGGAATCAATACTTGTTATATTCCTTCTCTATTTCTCTGTTGCAGAACCTCCGTAAAGTGCCCCTCCTCTTCTTTTTGTATCTCAGTGGAGGGTCAATTCATTACCAGTTGGTAACTGCCCCACTGTCAGTTACACAGTTACACTTTACATATTATTTCTATTTTCATTTTATCACTAACGAAATTTAAAATAGTCAAATAACCCTACCACAGTCTCTTAATAAAAAATTAAAAACAAAAAGTCGGCTATACTAAAGCAAACCCCCTACTGGTAACTAATCATCTAATCGAAAAAAAACAAATTAAACATGGACAGGTTTAAGGACCTGTTAAAACATCACATCACCAAAAGACAAGAAAACCTGATGTTTGTTTGCCTTCCCTAGTCGGATGCTCCTGCATCAGGCTCCCGGGGTAGCAAAAAGTCATGGCTCCGCTCCATGAGATCATCCACTGAATAGCCAGCTTTTTGAATCTGTGCTGCGTCAAGCCATGAAATGTCCTCAATAGGACAGTTCTTCCACTTGACCAGGTACTGTAAATAGTCCTTCCTGCGTGTTCGTTTGGCTACTTTTGTGTCGAGGATACCCTTGATCTCAAGGGGCTGCGCTACAGGCATCTGCCTTAACATAAAATCCTCTCCAACTGGGGTGTTCCATTCTGGCCTTGTTGCCTCTTCGTCTTTAGGATTGGCAGTGTAAGGAAACAAATCTGCCACATTAAAAATGGGCGAAATTCCTATTCCGGGTGGCAACTGTATTTCGTAGGCATTGGCAGAAAACTTGCGAAGAATTTTGCAGGGGCCAATCTTTTTAAACTTTAATTTGTTATACTCCCCTTTCGGAAAATGTTTCTTGCGCAAATGAGCAAGTACGTCGTCCCCAATATTGAACCGAACTTCTCGCCTCTTCAAATCTGCCTGTTGTTTATACCTTTGACTGTCGTCCAGCAACTTCGATTTCACCTGCTCATGCAGATCACTCATTGCTTGAGCGAAATCTTCTCCATCTGCGCTTCTTTTCTCGAGCTTTCCCAAATCCCGTAATTCATGCACTCCGTGAGGATGCATGTCGTACAGAACCTGAAAAGGACTGTATCCTGTGCTGCGATTTGGAGAATCGTTGTATGAAAATTCCGCCTGGGCAAGTACGCGATCCCACATTCGCGAATTTTCTCCTATCAAGCTTCGTAGCAGGTTTCCCAAACTCCTATTCACCACCTCTGTTTGCCCATCAGTCTGTGGGTGATAAGGGGAGCTGAAATTTAGCTGGGTGTCCAGCTTTTTCCATAGGGTATGCCAAAAGTGTCCTATGAACCGCACATCCCTGTCGGAAATAATGGACCTCAGCAAGCCATGCAGTCGAACAATTTCTGTGAAGAACAAGTGGGCTATGTGGGTAGCATCACTGGTTTTTCGACATGGTATAAAGTGCGCCATCTTCGAAAATCTATACACCACTACCATTACTGAATCAAATCCCTGCTGTGTCCTAGGCAGACCCAGGACAAAGTCCAAACTAACTGAGTCCCATGGCCTACTCGGTATGGGCAATGGCGTATAAAGTCCTGCATTCTGGTTGTGTCCTTTTGCCAACTGACACATTTTGCACCTGCTTACATACCTCTGCACATCTCGCCGCAACCTTGGCCAATAATAAAAATGTTCTATCTGGGATAATGTTTTGTCTATACCGAAATGTCTGGCTAGACCTCCGCTATGCTTTTCCCGAATAATGTTCTCTCGCATTGAACAATCGGGAATACACAACTGTCCTCCCCTAAACAACAATCCTTCTTGCAGATTGTAGTCCAACCATGGACTATTATTCCGTAGCAAAGGGTTCTGACACGCCTCATGGGCCTCCTTAAAATCTGTATCTATCTGATATAGATCCTTCAAGTGCTCAAAACCCAACACCTGCACCGTACTCTCCTGCAAGAGAAAATCCCTTCTACTCAATGCATCCGCCACCTTGTTGGACTGCCCGCTAATATGCTTCAATATAAATGTAAAGCTTTGCAGATATTCCACCCACTCTGCATGCTTATGATTCAACTTATGCTGCTGCATAACGTACTGTAAGGCAGAATTATCAGAAAATAAGACAAACTCATTACCTAACAAATAGTGCCTCCAGTGTTTCAAAGCTTGAACGACCGCATAAAATTCTTTGTCGTAAGACGAATACTTCTGCCTACTTTCGTTCAATTTTTCACTGAAATAAGCAACCGGTCTGTCCTCCTGGCTGAGTACTGCCCCAATGGCTGTACCGCTAGCATCACAACGAACTTGAAAATTTTTGTTGAAATCTGGTAATCTCAGAATCGGCCTTTCAGTGATCTTTTTCTTCAAAGTCTGAAAGCTGTTTTCTGCTGCCTCAGTCCAGCGAAAAGGCTGATTTGCCTTCTTAATTGTGTCCAACATGGGCGCGCAGATCCCACTAAAATCCCTGATAAACTTTCTGTAAAAGCTTTCTAAACCATGAAAGCTTCGAACCTCGAACAAATTCTTTGGGGATGACCAATTAACTATTGCTGCAATCTTTTCCGAATCCATCTTCAACTCGTTTTCTGCAATCACAAAACCCAGATAAACTAGTTCTTGTTGAAAAAAAGTACATTTCTTTAATTTTATCAGCAGCTTATTCTGCTGCAATCTTCTCATTACACTTCGTACATACTGGAAGTGTTCCTCCTTCGTCCTGCTGAAAATTAAAATATCGTCCAAATAAAAAATCACAAATTTCCCAATGAAATCCTTTAACACTTCGTTCATTAGGCGCATAAAAGTACTAGGGGTGTTACTCAGACCAAATGGCATCACCAGCCATTCGTACAACCCTTCATTCGTCTTGAAGGTTGTCTTCCATTCATCCCCTTCTCGAATTCGGTTTTGGTGGTAGCCACTCTTCAAATCAATTTTTGAAAAATAAGCTGCCCCACTCAAACAGTCCATCATATCGTCCATTCTTGGTAACGAAAACCTGTACCTGATAGTAATTTTATTAATAGCCCTTGAGTCTGTACACATCCGCCACTCGCCTCCTTTCTTCGGAGCCAAAACTATCGGAACTGCACAAGGGCTCATGCTTTCTCTAATCAGCCCTTTATCCAGCAACTCCTGTACCTGCTTCCTAATCTCCTCGTTGTCCTTAGAACTCATGCGATAGGCTTCTTTATTCGGCAGACTAGCTCCTGGTATAAAGTCAATACAATGACTGATACTTCTCTTGGGGGGCAGTTCATCTGGAAGATCGTCCACTATGATATCTCCAAAATCCTGCAACATATCCTGGATCTCCTCGGGTAAATCTGAAATTTTTGTGTGCAGTACCACTGTCTTTGGTCTCCTCACAACAACAAAATTCACATCATTTTTTTTGATCTGTTTCAAAAACTCTTTTCCGCCCATCAGCAGCGCTTTTACTCCACTAACTTCTGCTGTACTTTCCTCTTTGATGGGCATAAGCGTGTGCTTGAACCCATCTTTGACAAACTTATAACAGTTCGTCTTCCCATCATGAGTTACTTTTCTGTCATACTGCCAGGGTCTTCCCAACAGGATATGACAGACATCCATCGGCATAACATCACAGATAATTTTGTCCTTATATCTGCCTATCTGGAAACTCCACCTCACACTGTTCATCAACTAACAGTTGATGTCCCTTCTGCAGCCACGACACTTTGTAGGGAGTGGGATGCTCCAGCCTTTTCAGTCCCAATTTCTCCACCATTTCCGTGGCTACTAGATTATCCGTACTCCCGCTATCAATGATCAGTTTGCAGCACTTACCCTGGGATTTGCAAACTGTCTGGAACATAGCCTTTCTTTGATCTGATTCCACATTCTCCTTTGCTGGTTTTATCAAAACCTTGTTCAGCACCAAGGCTTCCCCTGACTCTGGTGCATTTTCCACTTCCTGAGGCTGTGTTTCCGCTTCCTCAGTTTGGGCAACATAAGCTCCTCTTCCACCTGCTAGTTCACCTTCAGGACATTCATACGACTTGTGCCCCCACTTGTGGCACCTGTAGCACTGGACAGCTCCTCTGCCCCGACCATTACCTCTCCCTCATTGGTTTGGTCGTCCCCCTCTAGTGCTGTTGTCCTTTTCTGCTGTTCCTGCAGATTTGGAACTACTGCCTTCCTCATTGGAACCTGTACCTCTGCCTCTGCCAAAGGTCTTCCCCTTTCCTTTGCCAGATCCACCTCCTCTTCTGGCATTCTTCTTCCGGATTATTTTCTCCTCCGCCTTCAAGGAAAACTGGTATGCCTCATCCAAAGTTCTGGGTGAGAGAATACCGATTTCATCCAATATCTCCCCTCTCAATTCGTTCACAAACCTCGATGTTTTTTCTGGGGTATCTTCTATATACCCTGCCCTCAAATTCAATTTATAAAATTCTTTTGTATAGTCTTTAACCGTCACCCCCCTTTGCCTTAAGTTTTGTACTTGCCTGTACAACATAATTTGATAATCTTTAGGCAGAAACTTCTCTTTTAGCTTTGCCTCCATTCTGGCCCACTTCTTTATAGGTTGTTTATTTAGCCTTTTTCTTTCTGCCTGAACGCTGTCCCACCACAAGGACGCATGTCCTTTCAGCTTGGTGGCAGCCAACTTCACCCTCTTGTCCTCACTGATTTCCTCAAAGTCAAAATATTTGTTCACTTCGCTAAGCCAATCCAATAACACATCTGCCGACAAAATTCCGTCATAAGTAGAAAGTTCGTGCTTTGGCTTATGACTGGATAACAATACTAACCTCAATAATCTGAGTTCAGGTGGCTCTTCCTCCAAACCATCTTCCTGTTCTGCAACCTCTTCATCACTGTCATCCCCTCCTGCGGGGTCTCTCCTCCGTCCAGCCTCTACGGCTGCTAGACGCTCATTCAAAATTCGTATCTCTTCTCGCAGTCCCTCTTCTACTGCTCTTCGGACTACTCTTCCTCTTCCTCTTCCTCTCTTGCCAACTTCCATTTTTTCCTCTGTTCACTGCAACCTGCTCTGATACAAAAATTGATGGCTTACCCAGCCCACGACCACGTCAGCGCAAACAAAATACAATTCAACAGTCCAAATGCCAAACAACAAATCTATTTCGATTCTTACGTGGCTTGTTAACTCAATGTAAATTTCATACGTGTCAATGGTGATTATGGTTCATAAATTCATTTCGGGTTTTGGAGCGCTCCGTAGGTGCTATCACTGTGAACTCATTAATTCCGCAATTAACCACTCTGCGATTTCCCCGGTCCGGATTATCTGCCTGTCAGTTCTTCTGGATCCTCGCGCTATTGCTTGGCACCTATTCCATTCGTTTGGCAGTCTTTGTTCTCTGTCTGGAATTCTCTTGGGAGTTTAGCAGTGGCTCCTCGTTCTTGTCTCTCTGGTCTTGTTGCAAACGTTAACTGTGAACGCATCTATGGGCCGATGTTCAATTGTTCGCTTCCTCTACAGGACCGGTCTCTTTCCGGTGTAAATCGTAGTCTTTCTGGTCGGTTTTCTTCAGCCACACCTGTAGATTGTAAAACAAGCTCAATTTCCACGTCTGTGTTTTTATAGACCTTCTTCGAAACTAACAGTTTCGTTTCCTGCTGGCTACAGGTGATTTGTCTTTTGGCTAGAATTCCTTCACGATTTCTCCATTCCTGTTGGCGTTGGAAAAACAATGGTAATCTGCTGTTCTATATTTCAGTACTCAATTCCCCTTTTTCCTGTACTAACTCAATCGCTCCTTCGTGAGCAGACTTGGGGTTTACTCTACCAGTTTCCGGCGCCAAAAAGGTCTGCGTACTCTAACTTTCGGTCAGGTAATCACCTAAGTTTCTCTTTATTCTTACTTATTAAACTTTTGTGAAACTGTCACATAAGGGTTAACTGCTTTATCGTCCTGGCTGTGCAGATGTCTCCGGTTCCCTGCCTCTTCATTCCTCCGGCTCGTTCTATGTTCGGCTCTCACTTTTCAACGGTAGTCTTTTTCCCTGTTTTGTATCCTACTTCGAATCGACTCTGTCAAGGATTTTGTTTAGGCGTAGTTACTTCCACCTGTTCCAGGTTTTCCTATGGAAATTGGGCTTGTATAAGTCGTTCTGTTACGCCTTTTTCTTATGCTGGAGACTGTCTTTCTGTATTGTGTCAGTTATCAAGAACCGCCGGGTTTGAAACCCTGTCTGGGTTTTTCCTCTGGTTTTCACAATTGAAATTGTAGGGTTTCTGACCGAAAACCCTACCCATAACTTCTTAATCTTCAAATGTAAATTAATAGTTTGGCCTTGGACTTATTCGACTGGTAATGTTAAGACAGAATAATTTCTTTTGTTACTTTCCAATTCGCTCATGAATTTAAATAGAGGTTTATGTAATGTACCTGTGGTTTATGCTTCTTGCGTCCAAAATCCTGTTGATTTTCTGTTTGTCAGTACGAGGCTTGCCTTGCAACTTCCCTCTAGACGTCCGTTAATTTTCGAAAATGCTATGGAGTCGAATTTACGTAGTTGTGACTTTCCTGCACAATATTAACTGTTCTTTTCTGTCGGGGAAAACAAATAAAATTTTTTATTGTAATTGCATGTTAATTTCTGGACAGTGAGATTGCGTTACTTGAAAACAATTTCAATAATCACAAGACACAGATGGTTTCTTTTGTTTTTAATAGGAATCAATACTTGTTATATTCCTTTTCTATTTCTCTGTTGCAGAACCTCCGTAAAGTGCCCCTCCTCTTATTTTTGTATCTCAGTGGAGGGTCAATTTGTTACCAGTTGGTAACTGCCCCACTGTCAGTTACACAGTTACACTTTACATATTATTTCTATTTTCATTTTATCACTAACGAAATTTAAAATAGTCAAATAACCCTACCACAGTATCTTAATAAAAAATTAAAAACAAAAAGTCGGCTATACTAAAGCAAACCCCCTACTGGTAACTAATCATCTAATAAAAAACAAACAAATTAAACATGGCAGGTTCAAGGACCTATTAAAACATCACATCACCAAAAGACAAGAAAACCTGCTGTCTGTTTGCCTTCCCTAGTCGGATGCTCCTGCATCATGAAGATAGAAAAGAGAACCAAAAATCTACCTAAAATAAGGCGCAACATTACATTTGACCATTTTGGCAGATTCACTATTATGTTGTTGAATAAAAAATAGGCAATTTGAAGAGCTGATCCTATTTTCCTGCTGTTGTAAAAATCTCGGTCTCATTGTAGCTCTCAGCCTTTGACTATCGCTTTTCTTTATTTGTTTGAAGAAAGCCTACTTTTAATAAAATGTCTTTGAAATAAAACAAAATGAAATTATGCCTCTAGTGAAGGGAGGAAACTCATTTTTGAATGGAAGGAACAAAGGGAAAGGAGGTGGGGCCTAAAATCGCAACTGCAATCGGAATCAATGGGCAGAGGGGATATAATATAAAATGGAGCAATTAAAACATGGTATGCGATGGTATCATCGCAATCGGTATCAAAAGTGGAAAGGGAGTAGATGTATTGGGATGAGGTAAAACCTCCGATGCGATTGGCATAGGTCCGATGGGGTGATATGACAGAAGGGCGAAGAAATACCTTTAAACCGATTTAAAACAAACCTTACACGTATATAAGAGAATTTTTTTTTTTCATTTAAAAGAGTAGAGGGATTTTTAAAGTGGGGCCTGGGATATGAATCGCAATCGGAATCGGGGAGATCGGGGCGGGCGTACAACATAACAAATTTCCTCTGATGCGATGGGGTTAAGCGATGCGAAATCCTTTATGAAATGTAATAAAACGTGATTTGGAATTTACAAAGGGAAAGGGCCTTTTGTATTATACATGGGCGGAATATAAAATGGTGGGACCCGAAGGTCCATCGGCATCGGGAGATTGGAGGAGAGCGGGACAAAGTCTTATATACAATCGCCGATTGCGATAAGTACGATGGCTTGTAGGCTGTTCGATTGGATGAACAAATCGACGACGAGAGTGTAATCGGAGAATGTTAATCGAGAGTGCTCAATCGGAGGGGACCTTATGAAAGTGCTGATTGCGATGGTCCAATAGCATATGGGCCATCCAATTGAAGGGGGTGATCGATGGTTAGGATGTACATCGGGCAGGGTCAATACAATCGCATCGGAGATTTTTGAAAGGGCCAATCGGAATGCGTATGTTAAAAGTTGCGATTGCGATGGGAAAGGGAAGGCTTTGGAATGGGGATTATAATAAAACCTTAAAATTTATTATAAATTTTAAAGGCATGAGGGGGAAGTGGTTTATTAAAGCACATGGGATTTATAATAAAGACTTTGTAACGTGATTATGTAATTGGAACGGGACTTCATAATAAAAAACTTTAAAATGTTTATTATAAAGTTTCAAAGGAGTATGGAGGGGAAGTGGTTTAATCGCATATATATTAAAAAAAAAATTAATAATGTGATTTTCCATTGGATGGGGGAAAAAAGGGGTTTTATATTAAAATTTAATAATATAAAGTTTAAGGGAAAGATGGAAAAGGGGAGAGGTTAGGGTATGGGGGACTTTTGTTCACTTAGGCATAGATTTCAATCCAAAAGTCAGTTTTGAGAGTGTAATATACCGTTGGAAAGCTCTTTCCAGGCTCTTTCTGCTGAACATACTTAGAACATTATTCTAAACTGAAAATGCTGCAGAAAACTTTTCTGAAGGCAGGGTGATGACTTTGTGGAGATAACAACTTCTGAATTGTGACTTATTACATATGCTAACATAAAATTACGTAATAAATGAAAATAAAGGAAAATTATCATGTTTTCACCTCAAAACATGGTTTTGAGGTGAAAATTACATCAAAATGAGTAAAATATCTCTTTGATCTTCCAGGTACTGTGACTTTGAGTTTATTGACTTCCTCATGACCTGGCTGATATTTATTGACACTTGACTCATTAATTTGATCATGATAAGATCCTAGAACCTAATGAGACCCATCCTATGACCTACTGACATGATTTTGAGAGTGAAAGTGACTCATTACTAAAGACCATAGAGAGGAGAATCAACAAGTTTCCCATGAGGGAAAACTGATGAAAAATCACTACCGTCAATGAATCCATGACCTAGTGGAATGGTGAAATTTATTGGTATGGGACTCCTAATATGCAAATGAAAAAGAGAAATTTTGATCACTGATGGCAGTATGACTATACTGACACTAACATTGGCTCCAATGGGGATGGTAGCTCCTTGGAGGTGCTAAGAACACCGTAGACCAAGTAGCCTTATCCATTGGGCATGGAGTCAAAAACACTAAAAACTGACACAATGCAGACTGACTCTGACTAAGACTGAAAAATTGAAATAAAACCAAACCATACACATATCATTTAAGTTTTATAGCCTTCACCTCAGGCCCCAAACTTCAATGACTGTGTACTTGAATTTTGATACAAAATAACATGGTATATACAATGATGGTGACATAGTTTCTGATCCATTATCTTCAACTATGGTAGTGCTTCAAAATCCTACCATTCACTGCTCCTCCAGTGCAATATTTTCCATCCATATCTGAAAGCAAGAAAGCATTTTGTCTCTTGTATGCTGAAATCCTGTATGGTCCTTTCCACAGGTTGTCAAACTTACCATGCTTCCCTTTGTCCTCATTCCTTGCATCCCATCTCAACACCACATCATCCAGCTGAAACTTTTCCGTTTTAGTCTTTCGATCATAGATCTTCTTTATCTTCTCCTACAACTGAATAGCATTATGTGACACTTCCTCTCTTGTTTTCTTAAGGTGGATCATTTGATTGATCCTTCGCTGGTTGTCATCATCTTCACTACCAACTGCTTGTAATAATCTCATAACTAGAACTGTAAGTGATGTAGGAAAGACAACATCAGTACCATAAACCAATTCAAAAGGTGACATACCTATGGATTTCTTACCGCTAACTCTGTCAGCCCATAACGCGTTGATGAGCTTGCGATTCCAGTTTCTTTTGTTTGCCTCCAGCATTTTCTTGATTATATTTATCAGTGATTTGTTCGATGATTCTGCCAGGCCATTGCCTTGTGGGTAATATGTCGTTGAATGGCCCAGCACGATATTATACTTATTGCAGAACTCCACCATTTTCTTAGAATTGAACGCGGCTATGTTGTCTATTATAATTTTGTAAGGGTAGCCAAAACGAGATAAAATATTCGATTCTAGGAATTGAATAATTACCGTATCTGTAGCTTGCCTTACTGGGACGGCCTAGATCCATTTAGTAAAGTAATACGTACTTGTCAGGATCCATCGATGCTACGTTGATGATGCGAGATGGATTTCTCCTATGAAATCGAGTCCCCATTGCTGAAAGGGAGCGTTCACTGAAACTGATTTCAAAAGAAGGGGAAGAAATTTCTTCTTCCCTTGGAAATTTTGACATTCATGACAACTCATCACTGTTTTATATAAATCTGAAAATAAAGTGGGCGAATAATATCCTGCTCTCAACACTTTGTTAGCTGTAGTCTTCCAAAAAAAATGACCACCACAATCACCTTTGTTAAAATCATGCATTACCTTCTGAGCCTCTTCTTCAATCAAACAATTGAGCAAAATACCTCCACGATCTTTCCAATAAAGAGCACTATTCAAAATACAGTATTTAGCAGATTTAAGTTTCAGAGATCTACCTTTACTCTTAGACATTCCTAGAGGAGGCGAAAGATGCTGAAGGACATAAACAATATCTGAATACCACGGGGATTGTAGAAAAATATCTGAAATTGGAACAAGAAAACCTTCATCTTCCTCCTCTGACATTGCTGTTATGAGGTTTATGTCTAGGGCACGCAGATTTGATTGGGCCATCAATTTCGCCAAGCCTTGGCCTTTGATCAACTTTGTGGGCTTGATATCCAAATTGTACTCCAACATAGCTGCTATCCATTACCTCTTTGACCTTTTGGATCAGTTTGCATCAACACATCCTTCACTGCTGCATTAGGGACATATGCTATGGTATGTGAATGCAGAATATAGACCCTAAAATCCTTCAATGCCTTTATAAGAGCCAATGCTTGCTTATCAATAATATTATACCTCAAAGCAGCATCTATAATAGTCCTACTGAAAAAGGCAATTGGATTTTCAATCTGGTCTCTCTTTTACATCAAAAAAACAGCCATAGTATGCTCCGAAGCAAATGAAAATATGATAAAATCTTGAGTATAATCAGGACTAATCAAGACTGGGGCATTGGACAGAGCAAACTTTACCAGATTAAATGACTTGATAGATTATTCACTCCATTTGACAGTGCTATCCTTCTTCAACATGTTAGTCATTTCTCTTAGATGTTCAGCCAAATTGGGTATAGATCGGCGCAAGAAGTTCATTTGACCATTGAATGCTTGAATCTCCTTTTTGTTCCGTGGAAGGTCTATGTGCTGAATTGCCTCTACTCTAGAAGGATCAATACGGATACCATCTTTAGAGATGATATGCCCTAGCAATTTGCCTTCATCCATGGCAAAGAGACACTTTTTTAAATTGAGAGAAATCCCAAAATATCCGCATCGCTGAAAAACAACTCTCAAATGATGCAAATGCTCATCATCAGAACCAGAAAACATTTTCAGATCATCCAAATAAACAACAAGAAAAACATCTTTTTCATTGGCAAAATAAATGTCCATTGCTCGCTGGAAAATGGCTCCAGCGTTCTTCAGTCCAAATGGCATTTTGGCATACTAGAAGGTTCCCCAGGGTGTTGTGAAGGCAGTTTTGTCTTGGTCTTTCTCATGCACCAAGATCTAATTGTAGCCTGAGTAGCCATAAAGTAGTGACATCCTAGATGCTCCAACTACTCTTTGCCGAATATGGTCCATCTTCGGAAGTGGATAATTATCCTTTAAGGATGCTTTATTTAGATTTTGAAAATCTATGCACAATCTTATCTCTCCTATCTTCTTACGTACTGGGACTAAATTTGAAATCCAGTCAGAAAATCTAATTGGAACTATGATACCTACTTTGTGCAATCTGTTTACCTCTTTTTCAATGGATGGCAGCAACTTCAAATTGATTCTTCTCAGCTTCTGTCTAAATGGCTTCTGATATGGCCTAATGGGAATAGTATGTTGGATTATATTTTTGTCATACACCTTCAAACCTGAAAAATCCCATGCAAACACATCAGAAAATTCAGAAAGAAATTTAACATACTTTTCCTTTACCTCAAGGGACAATTCCTTTGACAACTTCACAAACTTGGGCTTGTCAGCTGTTTCAAGATTCACATCTTCGACTCCTTTCTCAGTAGGCACCAAGCTTGGTTTCTTTGCAACATCATCCTGATCAAAAATCTCCTCTGAAGGTATAAGACCTCTAGGAGTTACATTATCTTTCAGCTGCAATATGTCCATCTGATTTGTTTCAATTTCTTGATCATCAATCTCATAATCACCTTCTATTGGAGTATCTTTGAATTTCCCATCACTTTGCAAAAAAACATTAATCTCATTGTCATCCCAAAACAATTGCCAATACCTTAAATTGTCAGGAACAACAGGCCTATGTTTGACATAGATCTCAAACTTGTTGCTGGAGTTCATTGGAATCTTCAAGTTGCTTGCAGTAGTGGCAAGAGAATCAGCAATAATATTCTGCATCCTGGGTAATGCTGTTAAAGTGTACTCAGGGAATGTCTTCAAGATGTCTAGGACTGCGTTTCTGTAAGCCCTCAATCTCGGATGCTTTGCTTGGTACTCTCCTTTGACCTATTTGATTATCAACTCTGAATATCCATACACAGAAATTATTTTTGCATTTAACTTCTTCAAAATTTTCAGACCTGCAATCAAAGCTTCATACTCTGCTTCATTTTTAGAGCAATCAAAAGCCAACTTGTAAGCACATACTATAACATTACTAGGAACCTTTTTAGGCTAGAAAACAGGGCTTCAGATCCATATTCCAATACCAGCTCCATCCTTACCAACAACTCCATCAAAATCCATGCTCCAAAGGCCTTCTTCTTCTTCTTGTAGATGTTGAAATTTTGCTTCTTTATTTTCTTTACCTTGACTGATTTCTGCATCTTTGTGCTGTTCACTATCTTTTGCTGCTGGAAGGCAGGAGGCTCAAAAGTGCTTGTTGATTTATCTTTTTCCTGTTTGAGGACTTCTCTGAAATTTCTGAAATTTCAAGGATCTCATCTACTTGTACCAACTGAACATTTTCATCATTCAAACCACCAACTGAATATAAGACAAAAGATTCTAAATCTGTGTGGACTGCGTTAATGGGATGATTTACTGACTTCTCTTTGCTAGTGATCATATATTTCATTTTCTTCTCCCTATATAGCTTTCTTAACTGGCCAAACATGGGAATGGTGGCATAAGAGAAGTCAAGCTGCATGGTTCCTTTAAGTTTTTCACCCCAAGACCTAGATAGAAGCATTCCAAACTGTGGTGGGACATCGGCAACAACTACATCCATCAAGACATTCTTGGCTGGGATTTGATCTAAAGACGCTACCAAGTCTTTGATAAAACCAATACAATGGACCCTACCTGAGTTAAAGGAATACAAATCATGGTATTTACGAGTAATATCAAGTCCTAAATTCTCCATAATGGCTTTGGGCATCAAATTATGTGAGGCTCCAGAGTCCAACATAGCATTATGCAGGATGAAATCATGTAATCTAAGACTTAGGTAAAATGGAGGGACTTCACTTTATTCTGACTGATCTTCTGTGGTTGGACCAAAAATGAGTTCCAGATAGTCATCCTCAACATTAACCATGTCAGAAATAGAGTCTATTTGCAAGATTCTAGACACTTGACTTTTATAAGTGCTATTTTTCACCAACTCAATCAAGGGCATAGACACTTTTAGCTTAGAAATTTCATTTTCTAAATTAAAAGAAGGAGATTTTTCTACCTCTTTGATGGGAGGGTATTTCTTCTCTGCTTGCTCCTTTGCTACGCTCTGCTGGTTCTTTTCAGTTGTAGCGTTAATCATTGAGGATGTTTTACTGGAGGAAGGATTGGCCGGTTCTTTCCATTTCTTTTGAGAATCGTTCTTCATTTGGAGCTCCTTTCTTTTCTCAATGGGATTGATCAGAACATCTCTGTTCCTCAAAGAATACTATTTTTGTTGGGCTGATAAAGCATTCATGTACCCTCTTCGGTAGTCATCGGACTCATCTTACAACACTGTGTCATTAGCCAAGATGAAATCTTCATCTTTTTGAACGTCTGTGATCGCTGTATATTCCTCATATTCCATGAGAAAGATGGGGGCACCATCGGTAGTGAAGAAATGGTTGGCTTCAATCAGAGGATCATCGTCCTCATCTGTCTCTGTTCCTTGAACATAATTATACTTTAATGGAGTTCTAATTGGTTGCTGTGGTGGTGCTTGGTCTTGTGTTATCTGTTCTCTCGTTTAATTCTGAATTGGGGCTGCTGTCCTCTGAAATTCGGATTCCTGATTTGAGGTTCAGGTCTATCTAAAATGGTTAATCGATCAACCATATTTTCCACCGTCTGAATCAAGGTGTCCATCTTACTGTCTGAAGGGGACACTTCTTCTTTCACGGTGACTCTCTTTTCAGCTCTGGTTCGAGCTCTTTTAGCTAGCAGATTTGCTTCTACACTTACAACTATCTTCTGCATGTCTTTAAGAGTAGAAGGATCTCTTTCTCGCAGCTGATATGCCATGTCAGCGTCGAAACCATCTGGAAACTTGAGCAAGGCTAATCCCACAGAGGTTTTAGGTTAGCTGGAATAGCATTGTATACAACATTGAATCTTAAACAATAATCCTACATAGTTTCACCCACATTTCTCTTAATATTTTCATATTCAGACAAAATTTGGAGTGGGTTTTTCTTTACCTCCCACCGGTCTAAGAACTGTGTGTGCAACTCCTGCAAAGTGCGAATTGAGCCTACTGGTAAGGCTCTTAACCATTTTCTAACTTCACCTCCAAAACTTTGAACAAACAACCTGGTGGTTACATTCTTTGCCTCTACCTCATGAAGATAAAAAAAAGTCATTCATCTTGTCAACATGCTGCTGAGCTGTGATGCTTTGAGTGGCATCAAAGATTGGAATTTTACTTTGATAATAAACAGGCATATCATTCAGAACCTGAGGTAAAACCAGGGGTGCATACCGGGCAGCCATGAGTCTAAGTGGATTTACAACAGTATTTGTAGTACCAGGATTCAAGGGGGGTGTTGATGGAGGAGATGATAACTAAGAATTGATTGATGGGAATGCTGATGAATTAGGAGGAGGGAATGTTGTTCCTGATGACTCTGAAGGCTCAGGGATATTATTTATAGTGATAGATGACTGAGGGGAATTCAAAATATAATCATCAATTGAGGAATTTTCCCTTTGAACTTCAATATCTACAAGAAATTCTGGATCTAAAACTATGTCATCAAGTGCAGTTTCAGACTTATGTCTAAACAAAGAAAGCTCAAAACTCTCATCAAAAGAAATATCTTCTACAAATAACCACTCACTGGGCCAAATATGGGATCTGAAGATAAGTCTAGGACTTAGTGATCCTTCTTGTCTTCTGACAATTTTGGGAATCAAATTAGGATTCTCAAACACAGGGGGAGGATTTGGATCTGGATTAGCCCTTGTGTATCTTCTTGAAGCCAGTGTGGTTAAATTTTCTACTGTACAAAATTCTATTTCAGCCTAGAAAACTCTGAACATCCTTTCCCAGAGTTCGAGAATTTACAGGGAAAATATTACTAGGGTGATCTGTCTTTATGATCTGATACTAGAAATATATTAGGACTATGGAATGTCTGGAATAAATGCTTGTAATTGTATTCCCTTCCAAAGCACTTTAATAATGTTCGCCTTGAAATAATATTCAAACTTCTTAAGCAAATCTTAAAGTTTAATGTGATATAGGATAACACATTAAAAATGCCTGAGAAAACCTTATCATTCTGGTCGAAATGTTATAGCAATGGTCCACTTCTTTTAAAGATCACCAAATTTCACACTTATAACATAAAACCATTTATTCATGACATACATTTCATTCAACAGGGGCCACACATCGATATTTCTCCTTTTTATGAATAAAATAAACATTAAATAATATAAAACTACTGGGCCATACCTCAATTTATTGCCCGTGCACTTCACTGTGCGATTGCCGTCAGATCTAAGGCTCTCCAGATCGGACGATCCTCGTGAATATCCCGTTTTTTCAAAGGCAGAGGGTTAACACATGAAAATTGTGTGATATGGGTGGTATTTGGGGGATGACATGCCCAAATGTTACAGGATCACGTTATTTTGGCGTGGTTTCACTTTGGGCCAAAAGCGGCGCGATAAAGGTGGTTTTGGTTTCCGAAACCTGCTTGTGGTAAATGAATTGCACTTTAACTGTGGTTTGGCACTTTAACTCCTCACGTTAACTCAATATCTGGGTCCCACTTAATATTACTCCACTGGCTAAAGAATAAATATTTTTTACTTCAACTATAGAGATTTCAAAAGGTTCGTCGCATTTAATATAACCTGAGTTTAACCTCAGACAGAGTTTTCAATACTCTTTATTTCACACGGCCTGAATATGATTTGCTTTGAAAACATAATAACATATACAAAGTGCCGAGAATATAAGCTCGAAGATAGTCAGATCACTCTTTATCCCCCAGTGGAGTCGCCAGAAATGTTATCACCTGATCTGTACCTCAGGATGAAAAAGGGAAATTAGGGTAACATCTAAACCACGCTCAGCCTTGTAGCTAGCCCTACAAGGACAGGAGAGGGCTCTCTCCATGAAAGGATATTCAAAAAAGTACAAAAATGAACTGATTTTAGGCTAGGTATAATAATAGGAATTTTTTTTAATGAAATGAATGAATTTTTCAGGGATGTTTGGGACAAATAGGATAGTTTGAAACTCGGGAATTAAATCAAGATATAGGGTACTTCATGGGGCAAGGTAGGTAGGAAGTTTTAGCAATAAATTTTAATTAAAGATGGAATGGAAAGATTGGTGAGGAGCTGAAAAGGGCATGGGAGATGGATCCTTTTCAAACAGAAGAAAAAAACAGAGTATTGAATGATTTACCAAGGCAGAGCATAAAAAATGGATTCTACCTTTCTATCTTGAAATCGTTCAACCAAAAATGTTTATGAATGAATGGTACACATAAAAATTTACATATCAACACAAAGGAGAGAAAAAATTCTAAATTTCATACCACATGGATCACACAAATCAGAGCTGCATCTCTTTATTGATTCCCTGTCCAAAACTATACAATGGAGCGCAGAGCGTTCTGTTTGATTTTCCACACTATTCCCCTACTTCTGAGTTACAGATTGCTTTACAAATGATTTACAATTACATTAAATAGACTAAAATGTGGGAACACAGATCCAAAGAAAAAGGGAGCTATTTTAACAGCTTAAGAACTAAAATATGAAGATAGAAAAGAGAACCAACAATCTGCCTAAAAGGAGCAACATTACATTTGACCATTTTGGCAGATTCACTGTTATGCTGTTGAATAAAAAATAGGCAATTTGAAGAGCTGATCCTATTTTCCTGATGTTGTAAAAATCTCGGTCTCATTGTAGCTCTCGGCCTTTGACTATCATTTTTATTTATTTTTTTGAAGAAAACATACTTTTAATAAAATTTCTTTGAAATAAAATAAAATGAAATTATGCCTCTAGTGAAGGGAGGAAACTCATTTTTGAATGGAAGGAACAAAGGGAAAGGAGGTGGGCCTAAAATCGCAATCGCAATCGGAATCAATGGGCAGAGGGGATATAATATAAAATGGAGCAATTAAAACATGGTATGCGATGGTATCATCGCAATCGGGATCAAAAGGGAAAAGGGAGCATATGTATTGGGATGAGGCAAAATCTCCGATGCGATTGGCATAGGTCCGATGGGGTGATATGACAGAAGGGCGAATATATCCCTTTAAACATATTTAAAACAAACCTTACACGTTTATAAGGGAAAAACAATTTTTTTCATTTAAAAAAGCGGAGGGATTTTTAAAGTGGGGCCCGAGGTATGAATCACAATCGGAATCGGGGAGATCGGGGCAGGCGTACAACATAACAAATTTCCTCCGATGCAATGGGGTTAAGCGATGGGAAATCCTTTATGAAACGTAATAAAACGTGATTTGGAATTTACAAAGGGAAAGGGCCTTTTGTATTATACATGGGTGGAATACAAAATGGTGGGACCCGAAGGTCCATCGGTATCGAGAGATCGGAGGAGAGCGGGACAAAGTATTATATAAAATCGCTGATTGCGATAAGCGCGATGGCTTGTAGGCCATTCGATTAGATGAACAAATCGACGGCGGGAGTGTAATTAGAGAATGTCAATCGGGATCACTCAATCAGATGGGGCCTTATGAAAGCACCGATTGCGATGGCCTGATAGCGTATGGGCCGTCTGATTGAAGGGGGCGATCAACGGTCAGGATGTACATCGAGCGGGGTCAATACAATCGCATCGGAGATTTTGCAAAGGGCCAATCAGAATGCATATGTTAAAAGTTGCGATTGCAATGGGAAAGGGAAGGCTTTGGAATGGGGATTATAATAAAACCTTAAACTTTATTATAAAGTTTAAAGGCATGAGGGGGAAGTGGTTTATTAAAGCACATGGGATTTATAATAAAGACTTTGTAACGCGATTATGTAATCGGAACGGGACTTCATAATAAAAAACTTTAAAATGTTTATTATAAAGTTTCAAAGGAGTATGGAGGGGAAGTGGTTTAATCGCATATATATTAAAAAAAATTTAATAATGTGATTTTCCATCGGATGGGGGAAAAAGGGGGTTTTATATTAAACTTTAATAATATAAAGTTTAAGGGAAAGATGGAAAAGGGGAGAGGTTAGGGTATTGGGGACTTTTGTTCACTTAGGCATAGATTTCAATCTAGAAGTTAGTTTTGAGAGTGTAATATACCGTTGGAAAGCAGTTTCTGGACTCTTTCTGCTGAACATACTTAGAACATGATTCTAAACTAAAAATGTCGTGGAAAACTTCTCTGAATATAGGGTGATGACTTTGTGGAGATAACATCTTCTGAATTGTGACTTATTACATATGCTGACATAAAATTACATAATAAATGATAATAAAGGCAAAGTATCATGTTTTCACCTCAAAACATGGTTTTGAGGTGAAAATTACATCAAATTGAATAAAATATCTCTTTGATCTTCCAGGTACTATGACTTTGAGTTTATTGACTTCCTCATGACCTTGTTGATATTTATTGACACTTGACTCATTAATTTGACCATGATGAGATCCTAGAACCTAATGAGACCCATCCTGTGAACTACTGACATGATTTTGAGAGTGAAAGTGACTCATGACTAAAGACCATAGAGAGGAGAATCAACAAGTTTCACATGAGGGAAAACTGATGAAAAATCATTACCATCAATGAATCCATGACCTAGCGGAATGGTGAAATTTATTGGTATGGGATTCCTAATATGCAAATGAAAAAGAGAAATTTTGATCACTGATGGCAGTATGACTAGATTGACACTAACAAGTCACACTGTATCTTCCATTGTTGCCCGTCTCTATATGCATTTGGAGATATTTCTTCTCCAAGTCACTGAAAATATCCTTATCTCCTGTCACGTGGAAGGAAGCACCACTATCAAGATACCACACCGATCCCATTGCGCTTGAAACAAAACATGTGATCAAAGAGAAATCAAGTTCAAATTACGAGGCAAGGGCCTCACCAGCTACAGCTCCAACAACCTTCTTGTTCTTCTTCTTCTGTGGGCAATTAGTGGCGAGATGCCCATGTTCGTGACAATGAAAACACTTCACCATGGACAAATCTAGCTTCTTGCCTTTAGACTCAGATTTTGAATGGAATTTCTTCCCCTTCCCTTTCCTTGCCTTGACGGCCAAAGCACAATCCTCTTCATCATCATGCTTTGATGAAGAGCTATCTCTGGTGTTCTTCCTGAACTCATCCTACACTAGATCCGACCACAGTCATTCCCAATCGGGCAGTTTTTCTCGTTCGTTGACAGAGTCTTGATAACTATGCCAACTCTTAGGAATTCCCAAGAGAGCCAAGCTCACCAAATCATCATCAGAAACCAAGATTCCCACACTCCCCATATCATCCCGACATTGGGAAAACTTTGTGAGATACTTAGGAATATTGTCGCCCTTCTCCATCTTGATCTTTCTAAGTTTATCCTTCAGCGCCAATTTCCTATGGTCGCTGCTTCTTTGGAAAAGATCCATCAAAGCCTTCCACATAGCAAATGGAGTGGCTTTCCCATGAAGGCTTGAGACAATGTGGTCTCGTACACCTTCCAAAGGAATCCTTCTCGTCTTCGCTACTTTCTTTTGCCATGCGTCAAGTGATGCAACATCCGTCGAATTGGGATTAGGAACAACACTATCGATGAATTCATTCAAGCCATTATCATCAAGCACCGCCTCCATCCTATCCTTCCAGGAAATGTATTTCGAGCTGCCCTCAAGTGCATAATCTAGTCACAAACCATTGAAATCATTTCGATGTTTACTCAACTATCGCACCAAGAAATTCTTGCAGCAAATTCGAATTGTTTCCACCAAAAAACTCAGTTGCTGCTTCAAAAATTGCATTCTTATTTGCTCTGATACCATGTAGAAATTTTAATACAATTATGTATTGTGTGGATTCTCCTGATATAACAATTATATGCCACTGTTAAATACAAAATCGCTTCTACAAAAATCTTGTGGAATTTAAAACACGATCGCCAATTGAAAACACATGAAGAAAGATCAGTCACACATAACACAAAAGTTTTTAGTGGGAAAGCATAAAGCTAAAAACCCCACTATCATATATTATGTATATATCATGGATCATGAAACAATCTCACAAAAAATCTAATCCAAGAGCTCTCAGTACAATATACAATCATCTGAAACTGTCATACAAAAATTGGCAAATACATGCTCCAATTTACTGCCTCCCGATAGCCTGCCTCCACTGCGCAATCCCTGCTGATCACAATCCCTAAATGAATGAGATACTACCTTGCCTTTACTGCGCAATCCTCATTGTCATCTCCAATGTGTGTGTGGTTACATGAGTGCACCCACTAATGTCACAACTGATAGTCAAACTGTCCCTTTCACCTATCTCTCAAGTGGGTCTCCACTGGATCTGACATGCATATAGTTAATAGTAGTAAATCTTCAGTTGCATGTGAGATCACTCCATGTGAATTGATTTAATATTTAATTCACTGATCTCTCACTAGTGTATATTTAGTTAAAACTAGTTACAACTAGCACAACTGAGTTTAACTCACTTAACTGAGTTAAACTACTTTACAACTCACATAACTACACATCCAACTCTGTTACAACTTCAAATCACTCAGTTACAACTAAGTTCACTTGCATGTCCCACCAACCAACCTTTGAAATCGAATTTTCCATAACTAACTCATTTTCCACTTTAGTTAACTATTTCCAAGTGCTTCAAGAGAATAGATTAATGTTTATTGTCCAATTATTATTAAGAGATAATAATAATCGACATGCATTCTATAAATAGACATGCGATCTATAAATAGACTTTGCACATGCATCTAAAAACAGAACATTATCTATAAATAGAATATTCTCACCATTCTAAAAATAGACTCCCGCTATAAATAGAATTTTCTCATCATTCTAAAAATAGACTTACACCTAAAAATAGCCCGTGGGCCCCACCTAGTGTAGGTGCTTAATTTTCACTAGGATCATCATCTTGTTGAATCTCAAAAAATTTGAATACCACAGAGGCAGGATTGGGGTAGCTGATAATCCCTTTCTTATTGAGAGGGAGTGTTGAAAAGTCAACAAGAAATGTGTGTCTAATTTAATTTTCCCTTAATTAAATTTTACAATAAATTGTAATCTTATCTCAAAATCACTTGTAATAGTTAACTGAGTGTGATAGACTCAGTTAGCTCATGAAATTCGAGTTGAGGGTGGTTGGTGAGGCATGTAGAGTGATTCTATTTGTTTTAGAGTCCAATTTGCAGTTAGTGTATTAGTTTAATGCATGAGAAATCAGTTAACTCAATTAAGTGAGTTAAAGTCATTCTAACTAGTTGTAACTGATTGTTGCACTAGTGAGAGGTCAAGTGAATTAAATCATATTTAATTCACATGCAATGATCTGTCAAGTTACCGATGATTTAATATTAATAGTTGCATGCATGTTAGTTCTGATGAAGGCCCAATTGAGACAGAGGTTAAAGGGATGTTATCTATTAGTTGTATTATTAGTAAATTGTTGGCGCACAATTAGACAACCATAGGATTGCCCATGATGTGTTGCACAATTTTGGAAGGTTGAATTTCTTAATTAATAGGGATCAATTTTTCTTAGAATTGTGTAAGAAAATAAGGCTGAGAAGAGGCAAGAAATTGGCTAAGTGTTGGTTGATTTTGTCTGGATTAGTGTGAGATAGTTGGTAGAGTGCAACAGACTCTTGTGAGAAGAGTTCATTGTAATTATTTCATGATTCCTTGGTTTTATACAATACATAGAGGGGTTTTGAGTAGATTTCTTTCCCCAGAAAATTTCATGTGTTGTGGATTTGATTCTTTCTCTTACTTGGTGTGATTGTGCGATCATGTTTAATTTCCGCAAATTAACTATAGAAGGATTCAATATCTTACTCTAGAATATTGCATGATCGGATTGAATCCATTGATATGCATATTGTTTGTATAATTTCTACAGGTCTTGCAACTAGGGCTTTTCACATTCACTTCATATACCTTGAGAAAAATGCTTCTCCATCCAGCAATTTAGATCCTACTATAAGGTGTCTTATCTTGATTCATAGTCTAGGTCTAAACTTATCTAAGGCCTTTTGGCCCCTTTGAATAATTCACTACATGATCTTCAATCCTTATGTAATATTCACACACATGTGACTAGATACTGCCATCAAATTTTAGCACAAAAACGCCTTCCAAGCCTTCGCTCTATTACAAGAAAATTCCTACCTCTAATTTGCACTCAAGTGGATTCAAATGACCCTCCTGTAGCTTGGAATCAGGGCTTCGGATCTGAGGTTATTGGTGCCAAATTATGAATTGATTTTGGAGAAAATAAAGTGATGAAAACATGCTTTTTCTAGGCCTGAACTAACTCAAAATTTTGATAACCTTAACACCTAATTATGGCAAGAAATCTAGGCAGTTTAATTACCATAGTTGATGCCTTTTCTTTTCCCCATAATGCATTGCACTAATTACTATATTTGTAGTCATATGAGTGGTAGATCTTTGAACTACCTTGACATTTCTTCTATATTTTCAAGAGCATTGTTGTACAACCTAGTAATTCCAACTTATAAAGTTCTTTAGATTGGAAAGAACATATTGCCACGGATGGAAGAAGGTATTAGAAATGGTAATTCAAAGGTGTATTATTTGTTTTTATTTGTCACTATCTAGTCAGAAGTGATGGAACAAGGTTTATATCACGAGTAGAAATATTAGGGATACATGTAGTTGTGATCTTGTGGTGTTTCCTATTGCTTACATGTTTAGTTTTCTATTTAGTTAATACCTTCAACAAAAATACTACAAGCATTAAAATCATTTATAATTTTATATTATGCAACAAAGAACTTTTTTATATAATACATTAGAAGTGTTGTAACCCTAGGGGCAACCTCTGGCTGAAAGGAGGTCAATGCCTAGGACATCCACTCAATTTAAACAAAGATATTTATTTTAAAGGTATTTTAAACATCTCTTCCCAAATACAAACCTTGAGGTTTAATGTGATTTTAAATCCTTAAAAAGTAAACAGACCCTTCAACATGACCAACGTATTTTGCGACTACAGTTTTTTCTGAAGTTATAGTGCAATAGGATAAATTTTAAGAATAAATATGCAATGCACAAAATCTTAGCAGAAAATATGGAATGAAATAAGGCGAAGTGATGCATTTATGGAGCACTTGATTAAGGTATATTTGTATAAATATAACAAGTATCCTTTATTGATAAATTTGTTTATAAAAATAGAAACCAACTGCTTCTTAACACAAATTCCAATAGAAGAGTAACACAATAAACGAGTTGCAGAGAAAGAGAACACATACTATAGCCAAAAAATATTTGGAATCACTTAAATACATTTATTAACCTTTCAAGAAAACTTCTACACATTACATAGAAAACACATGTCTCCAAGCAAAATTTTGAAACCCCTACACTAGTCCCTCTATCTTTTT
Source organism: Pinus albicaulis (assembly GCA_034641835.2). Classification (NCBI taxonomy): domain Eukaryota; kingdom Viridiplantae; phylum Streptophyta; class Pinopsida; order Pinales; family Pinaceae; genus Pinus; species Pinus albicaulis. The sequence goes on along the minus strand of CM076584.1, from coordinate 1,505,678,927 downwards.
TTAAAGGAGAGCTACATCCAAAGACAATTATGAGTAATTTTCAATTGTCTTAACTACTTCTTAACTATTTGAGTATTGTAAAAGCACTAAAATCTATTACAAAATTGAAAAAATGAGATAATTTCATCTTAAAAATTAAATTCATTTAGACTTTCATGATGTAGCCCCAGGTTCTACAACTTGAATGTTTAATGGAAGCACAAGATTTTGGAACTTTTCCAAGAGTTCTAGATCAGGAACGAGAGATTGGATCATTCTGTTATAAGCCATCTTTAGATTAGTTATCTTAGCATAATTTGTATTTTTCGTAAACAAAGTCTTGATCTATCAAAGCAATTCAAAATCTCTTTGCAAATAATTCACAATGGTCAAGCCCTTCAAATTTGTAGTTTTCTCATGTGATTATTTTACTTTATTTTTGGCCTCTATTAAAAGTGATTGCTATTACTCCCATGAAAGAATATTGCCCTGTTGGTCCCAACAAGTTAGAAGGATATATATATATATATATATATATATATATATATATATATATATATATATATATAATTGAATTTGTTAGTTCATGGTTAAATGAACCAAATATTTTGACATCTTAAAAACATTTTGTGCGTTTTCTTATGTTCACTTTTGCCTTCATCCTCTACTAGTTGGTTCCTAATTGAATATCATGATTTGGTAGCAATTTTTAAGAAAATGTAGCAAAATCATATAAACTAACATTTCATAAGTATATTTTCATGAAAAATATTTAAGTAATCATGGTTTCTTCGAAAAATAGAAATTTGTAGAAGTTTGTTCAACATTGTTACCATATGTCCAATAATTTTGATTAGCCTCCCTCCACAAATGTTAAATGTTTTAAAAAATGGATTTGTTATATCAATTTGGTCTCATGTGAGGATTTCACAAGGTTAGATAATTAATTTTCTTACCACTTATAAATTTGTTGTAGCTAAGGAAAATCATCTACAAACATTTGGATATGAAAATTCCCTAAAGGTGTGAACCATTTACCATGAGCACTTTGTTTATCTTTTAGTAGCAATGATAGGAGTTCCATCAAGTTCACCCTATAATTGTGCCAACACAACCACATATTTGTGACCCATGGAAAGTGAAATTTGGTGGGTGCCCTAACATCTTACAATGTTTTATTCGTTATGCTTCATTCATATAGGAATTACTCATCATGATTTTCAACATGTTCAATTGTTTTCAATATAGAATAACATGTATTCAGAGAATATAACATAGGAGGAGGGGGAATTAAACCCCCTAGCTACCTCTTGAGATACTATCCTTTGGAAGTCCTCACATCCTACCATATTAACTACTAAAACATGACCTAATTGATGTCATGTTTTCTTCTTCAAGTTGAAGATAAATGGTATTTAATATGGCATGATTTTTGAAATAATTTATTATCCCTTATTTATATTCAATCTCATTCTTTTAGCATAAATGAAATATGTGTTATCAATTCAAATGCCTAATTGTAGAACTAGAAAACATGCTTGAGAAAGAAAATTTATCATATAAGATGGAGTCCATCCATACACTAGATATAGCTTGGGACATATTCCAATAGATAAAATCAGAGCCTAAAATTTCAATAGACACATAGGATACCATTCCTTGGTTGAAAATTTTCCATTGCAAACCATTCTCTTTATTTATATCAACATTTTTCCAATTAGGTTTGCAATTTTTGGAAATTAAGATTATTTATCCAAAACAATTATTTAGTTATTTGGAAGTATTTGAATGTTTCATCGCAAGAGATAGGAAAATAAAATGTTTTGAAGGTGCATGAAATTAAGTAAAATTTTAGTATCTTTTGGCTTATTAAATGTTTAAATTTTTTTCGAAGAATGCAATTGGTACATTGGACATCAAAGTAAGTTTGACTAGTTTTTATTAGTTCAATTTTGTTCTATTTGTTAAAATTACCTCACACTCAAAACAACATGATCCCAATAGTGAATAATAGATTGGTCAAGTATGTGTATCTAGATTTTTAATTGAGTGTTGTTGGTTCTTCCTTAATTATTGTTCCCCAACTAAATCATACCATAGTCATCATTTTGGTCTCAATTACACTACATCAAAATGTGAAGGGTAGATGTACTATGTCTATTGAAACCATAGTGTAGGTTAAGTAAATATGGTTGAAATATTTACCTTTATGAGTCTTGTGTCCTTTGTGATTGCTTCATACCATTATTAAATTGTAAATTGTTTTAAGAACTTCCCTCATTAATCACTACTTTTAAAATAATATTGTAAAATATCATCAACTATGTTCTCATAAGGGGCACATTATTAACCTTGAAAGTGTGCAGGGTAATTTATTTAAGCTACATGTGACCATAAAGTTTTAGAATATTTTATTTTCATAATTTATTTGAAGTGTATAGATTTATTAGTCCCATTCATTGTTGTTTTACATTATTCATGTTGAAGTTTGCAACAAGAAACATTGAAATTGGCATCCAGAAACAACAAGTAGCACCTACACTAAGTGTGGGACCAGGAGGTCCAAGCAGCACCTACACCAGTGTGGGATAAATTTGGTGTATTTCTATTTTAGTTATCCCTTAATTAATATGGACAATGAAATGTAATCTAATCTCAAAATAACTTGTAATAGTTAACTGAGTGTGATAAAATCAGTTAACTCATGAATTTCGAGTTGAGGGTAGTTGGTGATGCATGTAGAGTAATTCTAGTTGTAACAGATTTCGAAGTGCAGTGGTGCATTACTTAATGCAAGTTGTAAATAGTTTAACTCAGTTAAGTGAGTTAAACTCAATTGTGCTAGTTGTAACTGTTTGATACATTAGTGAGAGATCAAGTGAATTAAATATTAATCAATTCATAATTAGTGATCTAACATGAAACTAATGATTTACTATTATTATTTTCATGCATGTCAGTTCTAGTGGAGACCCAGTTGAGACAAATGTTAAAGGGAAGTGTGGCTATCAGTTGTGATATTAGCAGGCTGCCCAGATGCAGTTAAAACACCACAGGATTCCCATGATAATTAGCACAGTTGAGAAAGGCTAAAATTCCTAAGGAATAGGGATTGCATTCCTCATGGATTGCATGAGTAAGGCAAGCTAAAGACAGGCTGGGAATTAGTTGATTATTGGCCCAATTTGGTCTGGATCAGTGTGAGACAATAGGCAGAGTGCTGGAGAATCTTGTGAGAAGAGTGCATTGAAATTGTTTCATGATTCCTTGCGAAATATAAAATAGAAGATAGAGGTGTTTTGAGCAGCAAGCTTTCCTTGGGAAATTGTCTGTGTTGTGGTTTGATTGATTCTTCTTTGCTTCATGTGATTGGCGATTGTGTTTTTAATTCCACAATTGATTTGTAGAACTGATTTAGTATTTAACTTTAGTACATTATTAAATCAGATTGAATCCATGATATACATGCTTGTTGTATAATTTATACATGGTATCGCAGCATAGGAAATCACAATATTTAAGGAGGAGTCGAGTTTGTGACTGGATAGAATTTGAATTTGCAGAAAGACTTTCTTGGTGCTACAACTGATTCAAGATCGAAATGGCTTTCAATAGCTTGAGATTGGAGTATGCACTCGAGGGCAGCTCCAACTATATTTCTTGGAAGGACAGGATGGAGGCAGTACTCGAAGATAATGGCTTGAAGGAATTCATTGACAATGATGTTCCTAAACCCATTGTGACAGATGCTGCAAATATTGATGCATGACAAAATAAAGTGGCAAAGGTGAGGGGGATCTTACTGGAGGGAGTACGAGACCACTTTGTCTCAAGTCTCTATGGAAAAGAGACTCCACATGCAATGTGGAAGGCTTTGAAAAATCCATTTTAGAGCAGTAGTGACCATAGGAAATTGGCACTAAAGGATAAACTCTAGAAGATCAAGATGGAGAAGAACGACACTATTCCGGAATACTTAACAAAGTTTTTCCAATGTTGGGATGAGCTTGGGAGTGTAGGAATTATAGTCGTTGATGATGATTTTTTGAGCCTCGATCTTCTAGGACTTCCCAAGAGTTGGCATAGTTATCAGGACTCTGTAAATGGAAGGGAAAAGCTGCGAGATTGGGAACAAATTTGGTCAGATTTGGTGCAAGAGGAGTTCAGATGGAATACCAGAGATGGATCTTCATTTAAGAATGAAGATGAAGTATATTTTTATTTGGCTGCCAAGGCGAAGAAGGGGAAAGGAAAGAAATTCCATTCCAAATCTGAGACCGGTGAAGAAGGCAAGGAACGCGACATTTCCAGAGTGAAGTGTTTTCACTATCACGAGCATGGACATTATGCTATTAATTGTCCACAAAATAAGAAGAACAAGAAGGCTTCAGGATCTACAACTGGTGAGACTTTGACCTCGCAATTTGAGCTTGACTTCTCATTGATCACATGCATGGTGTCAAATGCGATGGGATCAGGGTGGCACTTGGATAGTGGTGCTTCTTTTCACATGGCAGGAGATAAGGAAATTTTCAGTAGCTTGGAGAGAGAAGGATTTCCATATGCATATCGAAATGGGTGATGACGGGCAGTACAATGCTACCAAAATTGGTACCATTACCTTCTAGAGATAGTCAGGTAAACCATTTCAATGAAAAGATGTAATGCATGTACCATGCTTAAAGAAAAAATTAGTTTCAGTTGCAATGTTGGGGGATAGAGGCTATGATGTTGTTTCAGTGAAGGAAATTTTTTCCTTCAACACAAAGCAACAGGACAAGCCAAGAAGATTGGGGTTCGTGTGAAGAATCTCTATAGACTTGATGTAGATGCGATTTCTACAGAGCTTCCAACCATTGGGAAGTGTGAAAAAACCATACAATTGACCCTGGAGAGGGAGCTGGATTTTCATGCAAGTGAGGAACTCTTGGTTCCAAAGAATGCACCTCAAGATGTGAAGTAGCCACATGCGGAGGATCATGGCATGGCAGAAATCACTCAAGCAGAGAAATTTCGAGCCAGATTGGCAAAGGGAGTGCATTCAGCTATACCTCTAGGTGTGAGGTGGGCAACATGCAAGATTAATCTCAAGAAGAAATTTGGGCAGGGTCCTAGAGATGGTGTGTCTCATGGATCGAACCTGGCTACGAGGAGCCCACAGAGAAATAGTTGCAGGATTCGTTAGATTGATGCAGTCAGATGTCAAGAGGAGAGAAATCAGAGTGACATGTGTCAAATATTGGAGGGCAGATCAGAGTTTGTAGTAGTGCAGAGTGCATGGATGTAGATGTCAACAACAAAGAGAATCCAATAGATATGTGCATTAGATAGTAGCAGTCAGAAGAATTTGATGATAGATGCGTTATAATGATTCAATTTATTCAGTTTCGAAAGTGTTGCATGCAAAGGTTGCATGTGTGAGAGACATAGAGAAGTGTTGCATGTCGCGTGAAAGGGTTGCGTGTTGCATGCAAGAGCTGCATGTCGCATGAAAGGACATTCGTTTCTTGTTGAGAGGGAGTGTTGAAGTTTGCAACAAGAAACAATGAAATTCACATCCGGAAACAACAAGCAGCACCTACACTAAATGTGGGACCAAGAGGTCCAAGCAGCACATACACTAAGTGTGGTACCAAGAGGTCCAAGCAACACTTACACTGGTGTGGGCTAAATTTGGTGCATGTCTATTTTAGTTATCCCTTAATTAAGATGGAAAATAAAATGTAATCTAATCTCAAAATAACTTGTAATAGTTAACTGTGTGATAAACTCAGTTAACTCATGAATTTTGAGTTGAGGGTAGTTGGTGAGGCATGGAGAGTAATTCTAGTTGTAACAGAGTTTGAAGTGCAGTGGTACATTAGTTAATGCAGGTTGTAATCAGTTTAACTCAGTTAAGTGAGTTAAAATAAATTGTGCTAGTTGTAACTGTTTGATATGCTAGTGAGAGATCAAGTGAATTAAATATTAATTAATTCAAAACCAGTGATCTAACATGCAAATGATGATTTACTATTATTAGTTGCATGCATGTCAGTTCCAATGGAGACCCAATTGAGACAAAGGTTAAAGGGAAGTGCGACTATCAATTGTGATATTAGCAGGTTGCCCAAATGTAGTTAAAACACCACAGGATGCTCATGATACTCAACACAATTGAGAAAGGCTGAAATTCCTAAGGAATATGGATTGCATTCCTCATGGATTGTGTGAGCAAGGCAGGCTGAAGATAGGTTGAGAATTGGCTGAGTATTGGCCCAATTTTTTCTGGATCAGCGTGAGACAATAGGCAGAGTGCAAGAGACTCTTGTGAGAAGAGGGAATTGCAATTGTTTCATGATTCCTTGTGGAATATACAATAGAAGATAGAGGGGTTTTGAGCAGTAAGCTTTCCTCGAGAAATTATCTATGTTGTGGTTTGATCGAATCTTCTTTGCTTCATGTGATTGGAGATTGTGTTTTTAATTCCGCAATTGATTTGTAGAAGCGATTTGGTATTTAACTTTAGTACATTTTTAGATCAAATTGAATCCATGATATACATGCTTCTTGTATAATTTCTACAATTCATGTGTGGAAATTGACACAATATTTACATTTTTTATTCCTCCCTGAAACTTTTCACAATTTGATGTTTTTTAATTCAAATATGGAATTTTAACAAACATTTCATTATCAATGTGTTTGGAAATGGATTATTACTCGAGAATTTTATTAATTTTATTTAAAAATAAAATCATTAAATCAATATGATTTAAGATGTTCTTCAATTCCAATAAAATTTTGAAAATTTCAATTAAAAGTTTGAAAGAAAAAACCAATTTAATGTCTTTGATGACAGAGTGCACAATTTTTTAAGATGCTAGGAATAAATTTATTATTTTTGTGATGAAATAAAATTGATTAATACACTTTATGTATGTATTTTTTTTTTAAATTTATGTAAAAAAAAGATCAATTTTATTGGTTAATAATATTTAGTATTTTTAAATATACCCTAATTTTAATTATTAAATAAATGTTATATTTAATTTTATATATATATATATATATATATATATATATATATAACACATTGGATATCAAAATAAGTTTGACTATTTTTCATTAGTACCATTTTGTTCTATTTGTTAAAATTACCTACGCTCAAAACAAAATGAGCCAAAACCTCAATAGTATATTCGTCAAGTATGTGTATCTAGATTGTTTATTGAATATGATTGGTTCTTCCTTAATTATTTTTCCCCAATTAAATCATCTCATAATGGTCATTTTGGTCTCAATTCCACTATATCCAAATGTGAAGGGTAGGTGTACTTTGAAGAATAAAACCATAATGTAGGTTAATTAAATAGGGGTGAAATAGTTACCTTTAGAAGTCTTGTATCTTTTGTGATTTCTTATATCTTTAATAAAAATGTAAATTGTTTTAAGATTACTCCTCACTCCTCATTAATCACCACTTCTAAAATAATGTTATAAACTATCACCAACTGTGTGTTCATAGAAGGGTACATTTTTAACCGTGAAAGTGTGCATTGCAATATTTGTTAAGTATAATTTCTTTTGGCTAAACGTGGTCATCAAGATTTAGGTCACTATTAGATGTATTTTAAGGGTATTGTGAAGGTTTTGTTTTCATAATTTATTTTTTTAAGTGTAAATATTTATTAATCTTATTATTCATTTGTGGAAATTGAAATAATATTTATATTTTTTATTTATCTTTTGAACTTTTCACACTTTGGTTTTTTTTATTCAAATATGGAATTTTAACAAACACTTAATTATTAATGTGTTTGGAAATGGGTTATTTCTGGAAATCTGTATCAATTTTATTTTTAGGAATTTGACATTAAATTAATAAGCTTTGAGATGTTTTTCTATTCTCATCATTAAATTTTTTTGAAAAATCTATTTAATGTCTTTAATTATAGAATATGCATTTTTTAGATGCTAAGGAATATATTTATTATTTTTGTCATGAAATATAATTGATTGCTACACTTTATGTTAACACAAAAAGTCAATCTTATTAGTTAATAATATTTAATATTTTCAAATATAGCTCAAGTCTGATTATTAATCAAATATTATATCCCATTAAAATCTACAAAATAACATATAAATATGTTACATAATATAAATATCTTTATATGTTCATGCAAAAATAAAATTACTTTGAAAAATTACATTTTTTCCCAATTAAATGCTTTGACACTCGTAACAAATTGTTTTTAATTTTAAAAAGTAAAACTTAAAGAAAACACTAAAAAATAATTAATATCTCAAAGTATTTCCAATAACATTGTAATTTAATGTTTCAATTAATATTTAATTATGGTAAATTATTATAACCAACAAAATAAACTTAATAATAATAGAGAATAATTATTTATAATATTTTTTATTTGACTAAAATTACTTTCAAATTAGGTAGAAATTTTGTTTGAAATCAAGAGGTTGGAAAATTTGCACATAGCTTTGGTACATTTGTAAAATAATTTAAATTAACATATTTATCAATCATTTGAAATTTTGTTTGAAATCAAACATCCATAATAACTATATGTTATGCACTGAATGAAATTATCATATCGATATATAGTGAATTTAATAAATATAATAAATTCCATAGCACAACTATAATAAATTATAATAAACATAATTGAATTATAAACATAATCATAATTATCATGAAATCACAAGGATAAATGGAATCTTTTATGATCTTGAAGGCGGGAAAGAGTTGTATTATGAAAAACTTACTCTCCTACACATACAAATTACCATCAGTTCATCAAGTTTCCTTTTTCATTGTGATAAAAGATTCTTCCATTATTATTGAAGCATGCCTAAATATTTTGTTCAAACAACTATAAATTTTCTATACGCTTATTTAAAATAAGAAAACAAGTGACAAAGTTTTGAAAAAATAAATTCTTTCCTAAACTATGAAAACAAAACAAAATGTATGAAATCATGAATCAACAAACACATCCAATTTAGGAAAACATATGTCACCGTGAGATAGCCTACATTTCCAAGAGTTTCCCTAATTCAATGAGACTCTTCATTCTCTAGCAAATTCTACATTTCCAAGAATTTTCCTTAATTTGATGAGACTATCCATTCTCTCGCAAATGTTCAATCATAGATTTATGTCATAACAAGGTAGGATAATGGAATTTTCTTGGAGAATTTTAGGGGTGTTTGTGAAACTTATGCTCTTTAGCTTTATACCTGTATTTCAATAATCTCACTATAATCTTGAGGAGAGGAGAGGTTGTGATCTTACGTTGTATTTTTTTATCTCCCTTTTCTTCTTTATTTTATTTTATGGTGTCTAGTTTGAGTTTGAGTTTATGTCGACTTTGTCTTATATCTTTCCTATGTGGTTTTAAACTTTATTGGTTGATGTATTCTCCTCATTTTTGGCTCCTTGGAGTCTCAAGATTTGGTTTGCTTTCTAGCTAGGGCAGTTTCTCAGTTGGGAACTTGAATTTTCAACGAAATTCATTGATTTATCTCAAGCCCCCTGTTCATCATGTTTTTTTTTCTCATTAAAAAATTTATAAGAAATGAAATGGCTTCTGCGCATATATATGAACATGATTAATATCAAACTAAGCCTAACATTTGAACAACCTCAACGAAGGTTTAGGTCTATCTCTCACTTAGCATTTATCATGGGACTTTTGACTTAATTACAATCAGAAGCAATTAATCTGGAAAATGAACGAACCTGGACATTTCAGAGCAAGAAAAACCCAAGGAAAAAGATATTTTAGGATAGCCCTTTGAGCCAATTAAAGTTGGTGAATAAAAACCTGAGTGAAACTCAAGGAAGAAACTAAACTACCAGCTGAAATATTTTCTAATCAAAGTATGTATTATGAAGTGCTATTTATATTTGATAAATATTATAAATTACTAAAAACTTGTGTTACTATAAGATTTTTATGAATTGATAACTTTAAGTAAAGATCTTTTACACTTTTACCATTTTAGAAGTTTTAAGTATGGTATGCTAACACTGTTTAGTTTTATTAAAGATATCCTTTCATTAATAAAATTGTTATCAATTTCAATTAAAAAAATTTATCATCAAAAGTTAAAAGCATTATCAACGTTGTAAAAATACTTTATCACTGTCGTCAAAACCATTAAAAACACTCTGAATTTTTTTTAATACCATCGTTAACATAGCGGACACAGTTGATTACCGGCCTACAGAATCCTTTTTAAGAGAATCAATTACAATTAAAGATAAAATCGTGGCCTTCTTTGTCATTGCTACTTGGAACCTAAAAGATTTGTTCTATCAGCTTATGACTCCAAGCTGGGCTTGGGCTTGCTGCCAACGACGCGAATAATTTGCCGGATAGAAAATTTTTGTTATATCAGCTTATGATTTCAGGTCGGATGGGTTTGTTTGTCTAATGTGTGGTTCAAAGATATAGGAGATCAATTTTTGTTATATTAGCTTATGATTTCAAGTCGGATGGATTTGTTTTTTTTTTTCCATTTGTGGTATATAGGAAATTAGTGACTATTACAAGAATTATTTCTAAGAGTGTCGAGGAGAATTGATGTCATAACAATTTATCAATTGAACTAATCTTGTAATTTTATTAGATTTGTGGTTAATCAAAAGATTTTTTAAATTTGATATATAAAAAATAGAATTTAAATAAAATAATTGAATTTAGAAAGAAGATTTTTGTGATCTATAAATAGATAAATGTCTTTCTGATTAATCACATCATTAAGATTTGATAGACATTTGAACCAACTAATGTGATTCATCTTTTCACCTTGTCCTAAAGATGAACCACATTAATCACATGCGATAGTGCTCATAAGTCATGACAACTCCCTTATTATTATCATTTATTATCATTTTTCCAAACCTATAACCTATTATTATCATTTTTTGGAGACCTATAACCTATTTTTCCTCCAACCACTATCATATAACGACTCTCATGAGTATGACAACTCCCCTTAGTATTATCATTCTTTATACTTTTTCAACTCCAACCACTTGCATATAACGACCCTACAACCCATACGTACTAATTACTTTTAACAACGCTGTTCATAGCGTTCCATTTTTTTGCACCAGCATCTCATACCGTGCAATTTACTTCTCAGATCTCATGAATTTGTGTTTTGAGCATTTACATATATTAATTTCATTGGAGAAATCACGGTAGTGCGGTGTCAGATTCACAGAACCTTTCGACTTTTCACCCATCTTGATTCAATCAATCAACGCATTCCATTGTTTTTTCAGTGATAACGAAATGAAGGTCTGTGTCTGATTACGAGTCTTTCTGTGAGCGTGTATTTATCAGATGATGAAGAATGAAACAGTTGCGTTAGTCTGTACATTCCCTTTCTTAGTTGGTCGAAGTTGTTATCACCCACATGATGCCAAAACTAATGGTTACTGTTAGGGCAACTTTGAGTTTGGACAGTGAGGCAATGGATATGATTGAATATTACTACCCACCCTTCACATTCGAGGAGCGATGATCAGCATTTTAAACGTTTTCAATAATTCCATGGCTGTAATATTAATTGTGATAATTCCATGGATGTAATATTAATTGTGATATAAATGTAGTTTATGAGGTATTTTTCATATTTAAAGTTTAGTAATCCAATATTGACACTAACAATGATATTAATAAGATGATGCAAATGGTGAATCATGGTTATGTCTTGAGTGCAGCAAGTCAAAGTCAATGTTGTATTATGTAAATGTTAATCTTGTATTATATTTTTAGATGTAAGTAAATATCAAACTTGTGAATATGCCATATATATAATTATGAGGATTAGTGTTGTGTCTTATCAACTGTGTCACACATACATATTTTATTAATAGTAAGTATTAATGTTGTGTGATATGTTTGGGTGTTAGTTATTATTAGTGTTGTTATATGGCTGGATATTTTTGTGAGCTTTGAGTTAGGTATAACAATAAGGCATGTCTGAAATGGTGTTAACGAATTTTTTTTTAACCCATTTTGAATAAGAGTTCAAGTAATCCTAACCAGCTTATGTTGGTCAAACCTGAATGCACATGGCATTATGTTTTCCTTGGCCATCAAAACAATTAAAAAAATGAAAATGTTGTTTTTTATTGGTTTGAGTTTTTAATAAAATGGTAATTTAATCTTGTTAGTGTCATTGCACATAGATACTTGATCAATGGATATTGTCATGAAGTATTTAATTTCTCAATGCACATAATTTCTCAATGCACATAATTGCTTGTGAAAATCCTTCATTTCTTATTAAAAAAATCTTTATTTTTTATAAAAAGAATTAACCATAATAAGATTGTATACTTTATGGTTTTAAATACTTTTCAATTCTAGAATCAACATTGTGTTAATGGTATATATAGTATTTACATCATAGAGAGTGGTAACCCTACTTAAATATCTTTCAAGTCATATGTCTGTGTTTTGAACATGGTTAATGGAGTTCATAACTTTTTCATGTTTGGGTGTGGTGAAAATGTTAAATGGAATTAAGTAATTACATATAATATAAATTTATGTGAATTTTATTGAAAATAATAATAAATTTAATTATAAATCTATTTCTATTTGAAAATAAAATAAAATTAATATAAATTATTTTTTTAAAATTATAATTCAACCACTAGCATATTAATTTATTAGACATAAAAATATATTATACATGAAACATATATTTTTATTTTGAAAAGTATGAACATTTCATTTCTTTTGAGGTAATTAGGTTGAATTATTGTTTTTTTTTTTTTTTTTTTTTTGAGTATTTAACATTTTTGAAGACAATTGGAATAAATCATTACTAATAAAGATCAATTTTTTTGGAAGTAATTAGGTTGAATTATATGTAAATTTATAAATATTTTTTATTATTTATTTTCATTAATCTCACCGAATTATTAATTATGTTTTTTATCTTTATGTTTACTAAATTCAAATATTTTTAATTAAAATAAAATTAATAATTAGAAATATATATTTATAAAATTTTATTGGATTCAATCTTTAAAAAAACTAAAATATCTAAATCTACATAAAAAATTATAATCTTAGAGACAAAAAAAAAATTGCAGATTGCACACATCTCTTTAATAGTTATCTAGCATTTAACTTTAAATTATATTATTGATATTACAAAAGTTAAAATAAATCTCATATTAATTATTATTATTACTATTTAATTATTTTTATTAATATTACAATAAAATTCATATTAGTTATAATGTTGACGATGAAACCTTAAGAATGGAGGGTTTCTGCAGACGTTGCAGGTCGTACACTGGTTGCAATTTTGGCACGAGCAGAGGCCTTGGAGGTGACATTCGCCAATATCTGTCAGAGACCAGAGACCATTTGTATGAACTGTTGGAAGACACAAGGAGTACATAATTCCTTGAAACCGCACTCGGTTAAGCTAGGTTAGCATGGAGTTACCTACACCAAACCCTAACCATTTCGCAAGACGACGTTTCGGGCATAGGGTTTCTGTGCATCTGCGTTTTCTACATTGTCGTGGTTTAGTTTTAAGTCTGAAAACTTATTTTAGCCATGGGATTCGAAAGGGATCACGTGGATGTTGAGCCGACGCCGGAGGATCTGCTCACCTGCTGGGGACACGAGGTATCGGAGAAAAATTGGACCTATTTTTTCTGGTCATCATAGAAGCAGAGCCGAAACCTTCGGATTCTGGAGGTATTCGGGGTCTATCGAACGGGGCTGCATTGTTAGAAGAAATCTTGCAGAGTACGTTTAACTGTGATTGGAAGGTGGGAGGTGTAAGAGGACCTGAGACAACATAGGCTTCAAGGGGTTGTGGAGGAGGTAGTCAGCACAAAGCAAGCCTGCAAACCCTCCCATCATCTACGGTGCCAGGTATTTCCTCTTTTTCGGTTTTCACAGGAGGGTTAGAAGATATTGTAGCTATTTTTGGCTTTCCGGGTTCTATGGGGTTGAAAGCTTTGGGGGAGGAAAGGAAACTAGGCTTGGATCTGGGTCAAGGATGGTCTCGGGACGAGTCTTGTTTGTTTAGGAACCCTTCTTAGGGCCAATGGTTTGATTTTTTTGGGGAATTTTCTCTTTTCGCAAAGAAGTGAAGCGGCCAGTACAGGCCCGGTTTTGGCTGAGGGTGGGCAACGAACCTCAAGGAACCTGAGCCAGTCTAGCAGAAAATAGGAGAGGTCTTCCTCACCTTTGGCAGAAGAAGGAGGAGTAGGAGGAACTTCAGATAGTCGTAAAGGAAATAGTCAAGAGGGGCTTCAAGTGCTAGAAACTAGGGTTCTGGAAAGGGAAGTCACTAATTCCACTGGAGAATGGTGATTTGTTTCGCCTTTAGCAAAAGTTGCAGATGTTCTTGAAAACCTTGTGGAAGGAGAGGAAGGAGGAGGAAGCGGGATTGCTGGATCTAAAAGGAAAAAGAACAAGGCTATCAAGAAGAAAGATGATTTCCCTTATTATGTTCTTGGAATAGACATCTATATAGATGAAGTCATGGAATCCACTGAGACAATTCTTGTGGGCAAGGTCCGTGGAAGGAAATTCTTGGAAAAATATATCACTGATTGGACCAATTCGGAATGGAAGGATGCCCCAGGGAAACCTCTGGAAATTCAAGCTCTAGCCAAGGGCTACTTTAGCCTGAAGTTTGAATAGAAAGAACACTTGGACTGGGTAATTGCAAGAAACTAGTGTTTCAGGAAGAGACCAATATTATTCCGAAGATGGACTCTGCTTTTCAACGCTCAGAGGGAAAATATGGAAGAATCTCTAGTATGGGTAAAACTCTCGGGACTCCCTCTTCCTTTCTGGACAGACTCAGCCTTTCAGTCCATTGGAAATACTCTGGGACAGTTTTTATAAGTTGATACATCTTTTAAAAAATCAAGGGATTTGAGTGCGGCCAGGATTCTGGTAAATTTAAACCCTCAAAAAGGTCTAGCAGATGAAATGTGCTTGAAGTATAAGTACTATGAGTACAATCATATCTTGGATTATGAGCATTTACCTTTCCGATGTCACAGGTGCCACAAGTATGGGCACCTCGCAAAGAACTGCCCTCTTGGACACCGCTATAGAAGAAATTAGAAGAAGGTGAATCAGGAGGCTTTTCCATCAGCTGAAGTCGAAGAGAATCAGGATCCTGAGGAGGATTTGATGGAAGAGGTAGAGGATCAGGACACTGCAATGGAGGAACCCGTGCCATCGAAGCATATGGAAAACCTTCCAAGTCAACAGGCTTAAGATCCGAATCTGGAGTTTTTCCAGGCTCAAAATCCTCCAATAGAAGTAGAGACTGAAGCTTCACCCCTGGAGGGTACGCCTCTTGTCTCTAATCATTCTTTTGTTTCTTTCATGTGCTCTTATATTTTCGATCTGTCAAAGCCTGGTCCCTCCAGGCCTATAGAAATGGAACATATTAAAATGCATGAAATTATAGAGTCACTTGATATCATTATCACATCCTTTCCTCCATCCTCCTTGACCTCCCCTATTGATGTTATTCCTGAACCTGACCCTTCCCTGTCGGGTCTCCCTAAGAACCCTCCTTATAACCTAAGATCTATTGTGAATAAGCCTTGGAGAAGAGAAGCCATTGGAGGGATGGAGTCCAATCATGTCCTGGTTGAGCCTAGAAAGTTGAGAGGAAGGAAATCAAACCTCTCTAAGGCCAAAGTAAAAGAAAAACTTGACATTGCGGATGGGAAGCAGAGGTCTCTCTTTAGGGTGCTTAGAGTAGTGCAGCCACCTCCCGTGGTTACCGATGATAATTCTCTCCTACAATTGTAGGGGTTTGGCTAGTCAACCTAAGAAACTAACGTTAAGGGAACTGATGAAGTTGCACAATCCGGATGTTTTTCTTCTCCAAGAAATAATGGGCCAAGGAGAAGAGGTAAAAGGTCTTCTCTCAAGAATGTTTCCTAGCTGTGTGTTCCAAGCCTTGGATGGCCTAGGAAGATCTAGGGAATTAGCAATGGGTATAAACTCTGCAAAAATGAAGGAGTTGTCTTCATGAGGATCTGAAAATTCCTTGGCCTTGGAAGTGTATTCAAACGAGCTCTATCACCCTCTTCTGTTACTCAATGTTTATGGGCCTTGCACGAAGAGAGTGCAGTTATGGGACATTCTTTTTGCCAAATATTTTCTGAAGAACCCAAATCTCATTTTGGGAGGGGATCTAAACTTTTCCCTGGGGTTATCAGAATCCTGGGGACCCTCAGCGAGGGCAGACCAGCTTACAGACTTCTTCACAAATAATATGGCTTCATCGCAGCTAGTGGATGCTACTCTAATCAAGCCCATACTTACATGGATAAATCGAAGAGTGAGAGATGAGTGGGTGGCAAATAAACTAGATAGGTTCCTTCTTAGTGAATATCTGGTGGCTAGGTCCTATTTCTTCAGACACTGGGTCGGGGAAGGGGAACTATCATACTATATTCCCATTTTTCTCGATATTAAAGGCATTCAGAGAAAACAGGGAACTCCGTTCAAATTCACCTCCTCCTGGCTAAAATATGAGACATACAACACTTTGTTCCATGCCACCTGGAGGAAGGATAGACCAAGGGACCCTGGTAACATGTGTAAGAATTTTATGGAGAATCTGAAAAACATGAAGAAAGAAACCCGAGAATGGGAAAACATGAAATTATTAAAAGAGGAGGAGGAGCTAGGAAGGTTAATGAGGAACTAGATTTTCTCAAAAGGTTGGAGGGGGCAGGATATTCCAATATTGAGTCAAGGAACAAGATAAGGGATTTGGAAATGGCTAGGAAGAAAATCTTGTTGGAAAGGGAAGAGAGGTGGCATCTAAAAAGTAGGGCTATCTGGCTACAAGCAGGAGACAAAAACACAAAATTATTCCAGAACTATGCAAAAGGAAGGAAAAATATAAACACCATTTGGGAACTGCAGATGGAGAATGGTGAATGGGCTCGTTCCTTTGAATACCTCTCCTCTTTAGGAGTAAATCATTTTAAATCGCTCTTCAAAGCACCAATAGAGGCTTCTATAGCTGAAGTAATAAGGGTGGTTCAATTTTTCCCTAATTTCATAGATGAGGAAGGAAATAACAGCATAATGGAGTCGATATCTAAGGAGGAAGTAGAAGATATCCTAAATTCCATGCAGAAGGATAAAAGCCTCGGGCCTGATGGATGGACAACAAAATTCTTCCAGCACTTTTTTGAATTCTTAGGGGAAGATCTGGTAGAGGTGGTGGAAGAGTCACACAGTTCTAGCTCAATTTACCAGCCTTTTAATGCTACTTTCTTAGCTCTTATTCCTAAAAATGAACATCCTATCTCTTTCGATGACTTTCATTCCATTTCTCTCTGCTCCTGTATCTATAAGATCATCTCTAAGGTGATAGCCACCCATCTAAAACCTTTCCTTTCAAGAAAAATTTCGTTGGAACAATTTGGCTTCCTGGATGGAAGGAAAATTCATGAGGTAGTTGGGGTAGCCCAAGAAACCCTCCATAGTCTTAAGAGAAGCAAGAAAAAATGAGCTATTGTTAAAATTGACTTGTCCAAGGCTTATGATAGAATCAACTGGTTGTACTTGAGATTTCTAATGACTCATCTTGGTTTCAGGTTTGATTTCATTAATTGGGTAATGAGTTGTATTTCTTCATCAAGTATTGCTATCTTTATAAATGGTGCTGCAACAAGTTTTTTTTAACCCACAAAGGGGTCTTTGCAAAGGTTTCCCACTTTCCCCCCTTCTAGTCTTATTGGCTGCAGAAGGACTGAGCCTGATGATACATGAAGCGAAGAGGCGAGGGTAATTAAAAGGAATTAAAGTGGGGGTGAACTTAT
This sequence comes from Pinus albicaulis, assembly GCA_034641835.2. Lineage (NCBI taxonomy): Eukaryota > Viridiplantae > Streptophyta > Pinopsida > Pinales > Pinaceae > Pinus > Pinus albicaulis. Next base: position 1,505,661,079 of record CM076584.1, on the reverse strand, counting down.
TTTTCACCCACCTATTTTTTGTTGATGATATTCTGATGTTCAGTGATGGTAGTCTGGAACACTGCAGACGTCTTAAGGAGTTGCTATATCTTTTTCTTAAAGCCATGGGCCTTAGTATAAACTGCCAGAGGTCATCCCTGACAACGACATGTCTCACCAGGAATGAAATGGGTAGAATTGAAGCAATACTCCACTTTGAACTAAAATCCCTCGAGGACAAATTCAAATACCTGGGTTTCTTCCTTAAGCCAAAATCACACTTTGTCCAGGATTGGAAATGGCTCATTGCAAAAATCGAGGCAAGAATGAAACACTAGAGCTTTAAATGGTTATCCAGAGCAGGAAGGCTAGTGTTGATAAAATCGATTGCGATGGCCATCTCGGTATACTGGGTAGGCTTATCTTGGGTCCCTAAGAGCATCCTTTCTTAAATAAATGAAGTGTACAATAGATTCTTATGGGAAGGATAAAAAAAGGACCATGTGACACCCTAGGTGGCTTGGGAGAAAATAGTAAGGCCTAAAGCATGGGGATGTTGGGGAATAAAAGAGTTAGTATCTTTCTCAAAGTCTTTGGCAGCAAAATTATCTTGGAGGCTAATCACCTTAGATAATATTTGGAAAACTGTTACAAGAAGGAAATACATTGATCCTATGTCAATTCAGGACTGGCTGAGACTGCCTCAAAAAAAACTCTAAAAATTCCTCAATAGTGTGGAAAGAAACCATAGCCTCTGTCAACATCATAGAACAGGGTCTAGCTTGGCAGGTGGGGGATGGAAACCGGGTTAGGTTGGGTCATGACCCCTGGGTGGGCTATACTGGGAATTTTTCTCTTTCTAGAGAATTAATTGAGCTGCTCAACCATAGAGGTTTCACCTCTCTGAGGCAGGTTGCAAATTATGAAAGAACATCAATGTGGAGACAAGCGTGGATGAATGGGGATGATCTCTAGCTTGATGCTAGATGGTTGGGGGAATGGGAGGCATATACGTTGGATCTTCAAAACTCCAACATTAGGATACAGGAAAAGAGGGATGAGCTCAGATGGGTCCACTCCCCGTCTGGGATGTACTCACCAAAATTTGGCTATAGCTAGCTTATGTCCCAGAAAGGATGAGGGGAACCGGAATGGTGGTATAACTGCTATGGGAGATGAAAGGGCCAGAAAAAACGAGATTGTTCTTCTGGTGCATTCTCCAGGACAAATTCCCCACCTGGGACTTTCTACAACATAGGGGAAAGATTGGCCCAGGCTGGTGCATCTTGTGCAAGGATAGTCTTGAAACTGTTCAAAATTTATTTCTTACATGTCCTTTCAACATCAGTCTTTGGAATGAATCTTTGAGGCTGCTCAAAATTCCATAGAGATGGGAAGGACGGGAGTACAGGAAGCTTGGCAGAGATGGTGGCAAGAAGCACCTAACGAGAGGGTCAGGAACATTCCTTTGCTGATAGCTTGGGGAACCTGGATAACTAGGAATCATGCTACTTTTAAAGACTCTCCTTTTCCCATTAGTATATTGGCAGTGGAGGGAGTATCCAACTATGAATATATTCCAATACCCCCACAATCACAACAATCATGGGTCATTCAACAGGAAAGCATAAGGGGTAACATCCCATGGGCTTATTTTGATGGGGCCTTGGACCCACAATATAGATGTGGAGCAGGTCTGGTCATACATTTTCCCTCCGAGAAAATTCTTAAAGCCTCGATTGGTGTGGGTCAGGGGAAAAATAACTATGCAGAGCTAAAAGCCTTACATGTTCTTCTATGATGGCTTTCTTTTTTAAGATGTAAAGAGGTTCAGATCTTTGGAGACTCTCTGAACATTGTCAAGTGGTCCAATGGGACTCAAAGATGCATACATTATATCTTGCTTCTATTACTTAATAAGGCATCCAGAATAAAAGCCTTTTTTAACGAGATATATGTTTTCCACATTTACAGGGAGCGGAACCATGAAGAAAACCTTCTTTCTAAGGAGGGAATTCGACGTGATATGGGGCACTGGATAGCTGTAGAAGTTGAGGATGGGCTGGTTCAGAATATCGAACAACCTGTTTTCAACTGATGAGCTAATCACTGCTAAAGTTTTTTTCTTTTTATTTCCAATAGACATTTAGACGCTTTTCTGTTTTAAACTATACTTCAAAATCTGTCTCTATTTCGGACTGTTTTCCTCAATGAGGAGGCCCGAGAGACAGAAGATTTTTTTATTTTTTTTCAATCATATTTTTGGTCATTATGTATGAACTGGACCGGTGTCTACCACCCAGTTTTTGATTCTAAGGGAGAACTATATGATTCTATCTTTATTTACCTCTATTTCAGGTGATTATTCCTAGAAAGGAAGCTCGGGGGGTGAAAAAATACGATGAGTATCTACTCAATGAGTGAATATGGCTGAGAAATGAGGGTTTCCTCAAAATCATCAGCAGTAACTCTATCTCTCTTCTGGAAAAGGAGGGAAATGCAGTTTTTTGAATGCATCTTTCATATACTATGCAACTTTCTATGTCTTAATAGATGGTTCGATTTTTTCTTTGGAAAAAAATAAAATAAAATTCATATTAATTATAATTATATTTATTTTTTGATTATTTTATTGAGTCAAGAGGCTCATTCTACAGCCTAGTGTAAGTAAAGGCGATTTGTAACCATGTATGTCCCTCTTAAAATAAAAATATAATATTCTCTAAATAGAAAAGCAATGCCGACCATAATAAAAAAGAAAGGAAAAACATGTTATGCATATTTAATTAGTTGTCCATATGACCTAATATAATTTCATGTAAAGTAATTAGAAGTAAAAAAAATATACATGAGTAAGAGTTTTAACACTTGATATTAACTTCATGTATATTTATATATAGAAAAAATTGTTAAAACTAAAATATATTAATAACAAAAAAATTAGTTTAATGTGTGTCTATAAAATGGCTCAATTCATATATTATGTAATCTCTATAACATTCATAAATACAATTTAAACAATATAAAATTACATATTATTTTTGCACTCTAAAATAAGTTTGTACCTTAAAAAAATTGATCTCTCTCAACTCATGTTAGATTCATAATTAAGATGGATCAATACTAGTTAAATTTATAAATATAATAGAATGAAAAATCTTTAAAAAAAAACTTTTAACCAAACTTAAATAATAACATAATATTAAATTATATTTTAATACCAAATTACATAATTCATAGTAATTAAAAGTTAAAATAACTTTTTTTTGGGTGAAAAATTCCAAATTATAATAAATTTATATGGTTAAAATAATTAATTGAAATTATGCACTATTTATATATTTAAATTAATATATAATTAATGGAATTTAATTTTTTATATAAATAAAAATTAACATCTAATTAATGAAATTTATTTATTTTTTATATAAATAGAAATTCTAAAATTAATAGATATTTTTAACTCTTTTTATCTATAAATATTATATAATGTTTAATTTTAATATATATATATATATATATGTATGTATGTGTATGTGTATGTGTATGTGTATGTGTATGTGTATGTGTATGTGTATGTGTATGTGTATGTGTATATATATATATATATATATATATATATATATATATATATATATATATATATATATATTACAAAACATTTTCTATTAATCGAAAAAGAGATACATCACATATACATCTACATTATCTGGCATTTATCAAAACATTCACCAGTATAAATAGAATACATGTTTGGATCGAGACAAACAACATTACAAAGCTGAAATATCAAACAAATATCTTTGTTGCCACAAAAGAAATGGATACACCATAACACTAGAAGCCCTCTGTTGACCAGGGTGAATATAGACACAACAAGATATAGTAACAACCGTGTCCCAAATCAACCAGACACCTTTCCAATGGATTGTGGTCGCACAAACCTAAAGAAGGAAATGCCAAATGCAATGAATAATAAACCAAGAAGTCATACCTTCCTGGCCAACTTGCAACTACCAAGCTCCAAGGGTGAGCCATCAAACCATAAATTAAATTTTCCTAGAGACAGTGTGAGTAGAACTCCAAAAATAGGCCAAGGAGTGCCAATAAATCTGTGCCATACAAGACAAACGAGAAATTCCACTTGAAAGGAAACATCCACTAGCACATCAAAGTTGCACTAAAAAACATCAGGAGCCAGGGCGAGAAGAAAGACCATTTTAAAACCATCAAAATCCAAGCTAGAATCTCAAGAGAATGGAAAAATAGTGGTAAAAAGCATATGTCTACAGAAACTTAATCTAGAAAATAATGGTAATATCTTGAATGTTGTCCACCGGTGGGTCAATATAATCACCAGGATCACCAGGAGGGTCGAGGAGATCACCAGAGGCGGAATTTGACACAAGAAAACCCTCCACCTAAGATAGTCTAGAATCCACATTATCAAGACAAAAACATTGATTGCACAACATGCACTTAATATCTTCTAGTCAAGAGAATAAATTATAGCTTTCAAATTGTTTATCTTTGAGAATTAAATGAAGCAAAGTGTCCATTTGTTGGTGCAAAGAAAGAGAGTACAAGAAATGCAGTCTCTTTTTATGGAATCTACCTGGGTTCGCCACCCTTTTCAGATCCGAACTTGGCATATGAAGCTTAGAATTAGAATGATAGGGTCACTCCTTAGTCACTTTTGCCTCCAAGAGAAGAATTTTTGTCCTTAATTCAAGAGGAACTGTATGAAATAATGTTCCAACGAAATCAAAAGAAAAAGGTTGAGTTCGTTTGAATCCAACATTGCCCATACTTCCCCTCTGACTCATCATTCTCTGATGCAGAGGCATGAAGTTAGAAACATGATAACGAACCAAACAAGTACAAATACCACCAACAATAAATAAAGAGGATGGACAAATGACTGACCCTTTCTCCGCTATATGTAGAACTAGAAAATCATCCCCATAATGTGAGAATATAGGTTCAAATTAAAGCAAACAACTCAACTTCAGACAATTTAAAGACATAAGACTCCAAAGCTCCCAGAGCCAAACTAGATTAAGAAAAAAACTAGTACCCAACTTCACAATCAGAACAATTTCCTCCCCCGCAACGTAGTGTGTCCCACCCAAATTGAGGTCAAAACAAAATGACACAAGAAACCCTAAGATAAACACCAAGGGCTCCTAGAGAAGAGACCATGTAATACACACCAAAAACTAGCACTATGCCAAGCCAGAAAATACCCTTATGAAATGTATAGACACTAATAGATAAAGACGGATTGGATACCAAATGCATGAAAATTATGCACCAGTTGCAACCCCAATACACTCGATAGAGACAATAACACAAATTTAGTTCAATAGCAGTCTAACCAAAAATTATACTATACTCAAGGAGATACAAAGTAGTGTAACAACTGGTGAAGTAAGAACCACAATACCTCGTTGCGCCTTCACAACCTACGTAGTGCAGACACAAGTGATATCGAGAAACCAAACTCCTAAGAAAAACTAGTCTAACCCGCATGCACAAATAATAGCAATTCCAACCAAACTTGGGAAAAAAAGGTATGAATATGCAACCTCACCTCCCTTCCCACAAGTTACGTACCCTCGCCACCCAAAAGACACATGCCTACATTTAAATCTACAAAATAAAAAATTTAAAGCATATTTTGAGAAATCACTCATTTAAAACTATGTTATCATTTGCAATAACACCCCATCAAAATTTTTAATACATTAATTAATATAATTATTATCTCATTATTCTTATTTTATTAAATACACTCTAATTTTATTCATACATATATAAAACTTATACATTTCTTTTAATAAAATTCTAAAACTTTACCATGAAATGTATATACGAGGAAGAACGATTTTGTAAAAATTCTATATTCATTTTCAATATTGAAAGTGTTAAATCATTACAATGTCAATATAATAAAGAATCAATTTCCCATAGAAGTTTAACAATGAATTTTAACTTTCAAGCTCCTAAATTATTCTAAGTACCATAAAGTAATATGGTTATTTTATTAAAAAAAAATATATTTAATATTTTAGTTATAAATTTATAATTTTTAAATATATTTATATCATCAAATTTTATTTATTATTATTATTATTATTATTTGATTAAATAAATTGGTAAATGACTTTGGTTGATATTTTCATAGACTTATAATATAGAGTTTTATCACTATAATTTTCAAGTGCAATTATTTCTTATTGGCTCTAGCAAAGTCTAGCCGTGAGAGTGTCCAAGCATTGAGGGGAATTGACATTGTAACTTCCCATTAGCAAAATGCTTTAGCAACCAGAACTTGATCATTTGAGCTAACTCTTGAGGCTTATATATATATATATATATATATATATATATATATATATATATATATATATATACATATATACATATATACATATATACATATATAAATATATAAATATATAAATATATATATATATATATTTAAATTTTATATTTTGAAAGAAGATTCTGCTTGTTCACTTTTTGTATGTGTAGGTGCTTGAAATCATAAATTATTATATAACAAAAAAATCCAATCATAGCAGCATGAAAATGCAAGTCATTTGTGATTGAATGAGATACCTTTATCAGGATTTTTCTTGTAACCATAAGCTATTCCTGGTAACTTAGAAAAAGAACAAATTCATTAATTATTACTAAATAATAATAAGCAATATTTTATAATTTTATGTCTCTGATAAATATTTTCGATTATTAAGAATATTAACTTTTCAGTGATTTCATGCATGTCCTGCCTAGTTCAGATAGCTTTTTAGAATAAGAATAATGAGATATTTGTGTTTATTCTACATAACCTAAAAGAACTTAAGTCAAGCAAAGTCGTTTGTCTTTAAGTTAAAATTTATTTAGTGTTATTAATTTTTATCTCCACAAACACTTAATTAAATATTACAGTTTTACAGATGGTTCATCTGATATTTAGATCTTTGAAAATGTTAACTGTCCTTTGTGTCTTTTCATCTTTAATTTTTAATTGTGATAAGTTCATTAGATCCTAAAAATACATTAAGCTCTAGTGGCTATGTAAATGGGTTCATTAAATCCTAAATATACACTGGACTCGAGTGGCCATGTAGCTTAAAGGTTCTATGTATTCAATTCATACTCTCACTATCATCGTAATAAGACATCACTGGATATTCTCAGAAACCAATGTATATGTTCTTTAGAGCTTTAAACAAAAGAACCACTTTGATTTTAGCTGTGCTCTCTTTTATAATTTCGAAGTTGAACTCTTCAATGACTTAGTTGGCTAGTTCCACACTCTTATGATATATAAATAGCAAAGATACTTATTCCTTCTACCTGCTACTTTGTGAAATGTTTTACTTTCATCATTAAATTTCCAAATACAAATTCCTTAATAAAATAATTGAGGACAAATCTCTTGATAAAATCCCTAGCATTGATCATTTCCTTTCCTTTTCCAAATAGTGTCACATTTATATCAAAAAAAAAACTCCGATGGCCAACTTCCAAATTTACATAATAGATGGCAAAAATCTAATCAATCTCTTAACCCTATAACCATGAGACACCTACAAGTGTAAGAAATGGAAATGCCTCTCTACATCAACATGCTCCATCCAGGGGACCTTTCTCTACGTTAACTTCCTCATTATTCTAGTAAGGTCGGTTCTTTAATAATGCCTCTCTAGTAAGGTCGGTTCTTTAATAATTCTTTGTCCTTCTTAAATGATTGTTTTCCTCCTCCTGTATTCCTTTGGATGTGCTTAAATGGTATTGCTAGCTAACAAAGCGGAGAGTTAGAGAGTAAACTCTGGCCGAGGGGAGGAAACTCTAACAGCGAGTGAGAATTCTGGAATCTAGAGTTGAGTTCGATCTCCATGAAAGAAGAAATACAGGAAACGCGGCATGAAGGAGTGGAAGGTGGACCATAGGGGCTCACATGCAAGCACATGCACTCATCACGACTCCCGTTATTATTATCATGATTTGTAATACCTTTCATGCTCCAACCACCCAGAGATAATGACTGTACACCCCATTTTTAGTGTGTTGTTTGTAGGCTTTTTTTTTCATACCAGTACCTGATACAATGCAATTTACTTTTCGAATTCCACTGTTCTACATGAATCTCAGTATAAATTTAATAATTTCTATCATGGCAGTGCGGTGTCAAACTCAAAATATTTCGACTTGTTTTCCCCCACACTTCCCCAATCAATCGATGGGTTGGATTGTTTTTTCACTCGTGATAACGAAATGATTGTCTGTATCGTCCCCTTGTGTTTCTTTATAGTCTGACGAAGACCCACCCGCCGACTAAGCTTCAACCTGTCTGCTCATTGCTATGGCTGGCCTGCTTTTTCCTTACTATGTGAAAGGTGATAGATCATCAAGTTATAATAGTGATTATGAAAAAAATGTAGTGCCTGATGTTTTATTCGTATTTAAAGATTCGTATACGAATGTGGGCATTAAGAATTGTATTATCATATAAATACTGTATATATGTTCTAACATTGTTGTATCAGCGTCATATACATATTGTATATATGTTCTATCATTGTTGTATTAACGGATATTAGTGCTATGCCATGTGTCTAGTTGTTAGTGCAGGTTGGTGTAGTGTCGTGTTTAGGTGTTAGTGTACATTAGTCCACGTAATTATGGGTATAACATTGCGTTATATGTTTGGGTGCTGATGTTGTTTCATATGATTCACTATTAACATGATTTAGTGTTATGTTACATGTGCGAGTGTTAATAGACACTGGGCAAGGTGCAACACTCGAGATATGTGCTGGAATCCCAAGCCGCAACAATTGAGACATGTGGTGGAATGCCACACAAGGTAGCCCTAACATATCTTTTAGGGTTGAACACAAATGCATGTGAAACTATGTTGGCTTTGGCCATTAAGACAATCTTTGAAATTGAATTGGGTATGCTAGTTTCTTTACATTACGTTTGGAACTTAATGTGAGATGGAAATCCCTGACTATGGCACAAAGTGTTAAGATTTTCCTTGGATGTGTAATGGTATAATGGGGAGTTGAAAAACACACAACATAGTAATTCAATTTATAGTGTATCATACTATTAAATAAGATTTAATATATAATTAATTTTAAATAAATGTAATTTGATTTTTTTAAAGAAGGTTTACTAGTTAGTTATAAAGTTGTTATAATTAAAGTTTAGTTTATTTTTATTTTTTATTTTAAATAAAAATAGAGCATATTTTATGAGATGTGAGGAAGATTATTGAATTTCAAGTTTAAGTCATTAGGAGGTTGCCTTTTCTAAAAGGCAACTCAATTCCTTCCATAAAATATTCAATTGTAAGACATTTCCTTACCTTAAAAGTTTGGATAATAAAGTGTAGTGTCCATGATATTTTTCTTTATCATTATATTTTGATATCTAAGGCAAATAACAAGAAGCTACGATTAGCATGATCATGCATATATTCTTAATCAATGCATAGTACCAAAACATATTTAAATCTTTAATGCATACAGTTCCTTGTTGCAATCCCTTATTTCTTATGAAATGAATAAACCATGTGAGGATTGTTAACTTCCATGGTTGTAAATACTTTTTAATTCTAGAATTAACATGGATATATATTATTAAAATTAATAGTAAAGAATTTTAATTTTTAATTTATCTTTATTATTATTTTTTAAATTATTCTCTTATTATTTAAGAAATTATTGTGTATTTTTTTTTTTTTTTTTTTTTTAAGTTTTACTCCATATTCATTGTTTATATACGTTATGTGTACTTTGGTTTATTATATTATTTCAAATATTTATTACATAACTCTATTATGCCATAGAGCATGGCAATCATATCTTACTTCTATACAATGCTTGTTTTAAAAGTGGTTAATGAAATTCAATAACTTATTCATGTTTGTGTTCGAAAATATTTGATAAAATTCAATTATCACCATTAACATAAATCTATTTTAAAAATTTTATAAATTTATTAAATATTGATAAGAATAAAAATCTAAATATAAACTTGTTAATATTTAACAATCCAAAATAAATTAAAATGATTTCATGACGTAGAGGAACCCAATAGTCCATATGACACGTAACTCCTAGTAAACTTCTTGGGGCTACGATTTGTCCTCCTCCTCGTAGCCCGGGTCGCAAAAGGGAGATCTGAATCAAGGTTTCTTGAGTTTTATCGATTTCACATGTATGAGATTACCAACTCAGTTGCCCCCCAAAACTAAACTGATTTTTTTATTAGTAAGCATTATCATTGCAATTTATTATTACATATTGAGATATTTTTTTACTCTAAAGTACAAAAACACCTCACTTCTTTGGAGGTAATTTGTCTAATTCGTTGTTAGTAAGGGCCTCATAACACTTATTTGGTGCCACATTTAACATTGTAATTACTATTCATTTTTTTTAATCACAAATATGCTTAAAAATATATTTTTTCTTTTTAAAATTATATATATATATATATATATATATATATATATATATATATATATATATATATATATATATATATATATATATTATTTTGTTTTTTATTTCGATGTTTTCATAATGGAAAATGTGGATGAATCAACTCACATGACCATTTTTACTAATGAGACCTAGTTTTGCAGATTAAGATCTCAAACTTTTTGGGAACGTTTTGAGGCAACAAACAATGTTTTTTGGGGAAGTACTTTGCCACTACTATTGCAACCATTTTTTTCTTATTCTACGCAAAGATCCCTTTCCAATAGTGCAAGAATCACTTTAATCGAAGTCTATATACAAATACCTTACTATTTTTACCACCATAATTTAAGAGGATGTCACTTTAGCCCCTATTACTCATGGAAAATGGGTTAGCCACATGAATATGATGAAGACTCTAGAAGAGTCAATATTGTAACTCTACTTAAGTGTTGAAGGAGTCAAATCTAACCACTAGTAGCCTAGTGGGATGTGTTATAATCAGGTCGATATGAAGAAAATGAGTTTGATTCTTGTTGAAAATTTGTTTCTGGATCCATCACATTGGTTTTGTTTTTAATCGCCATTTCGAACCATCATATATAGCTCATCATCAATATGAATTAAATATATGAAATTTCGATCCAACGAAAAGGTAAAACATATATATATAACCTAAGGAGGAATGATGAGGAGGAGTCAACAAAAGAAAACCCTAAAAGATGATAGGGGAGAGATAACAAAGAAAACCTACAAACCCCTAAAAAAAGAAATTAAAATATATATGGTTGAATGTGAAGATAACCAAGGGTATTAAGAAAATTTAATATTAATATTGATGCTAAAATATTATTTGTATTAATATATTTTAATATTAATATTGATGTTAAAATATTAATTATTAAAGATATGTATAAAGTAATTGTTCATATAAAGTTTTATATATTAATATTACTATTACAATCTAAAGTAAATGTGTATGTGTAAAGTAATTAGATGAGAAGAGTAGCTAATAAGGATAGGGAGAGAACACAATGAGAGAATTTGTGCATTGTATTAGTCCATTGGCCACCGACCTTTTTTCTTTGTACTTGACTCCATTTTCTATTTAGAGAAAGAGAGGAGAGCGACCTCACCTTCTAGTTAGGTTTTCTCCAGAAAGTGTTTTCCAAGATGTATTTTGTGTCAATTTTGGTTTGTGAGTTTTAATTTCGTTGTTCACTATTTTTTGCATAATTATGATTTTCATACATACACAATAAATAGTTATTTATATATCCATAAATTTAAAGAGAAATAAGCCCTCATAGTATAGATTTCATATTTTTAAACATAATGTCATCTAATTTATGTTTTGATGAACTCTCTATTGAAATACCCACTGCAATTTACAAACAAAAATTAACACTCAATTTTTTTTTTTAAATACCTATTCCATAAATTAAAAAATTCTTCAATATTAATTTTAATAAATTAGTTTTTTTATAATTCAATTTTTTTTCATTTATATGGAAATATTACATCGTTTCCCACTATCTTGTAAAATCCTATGAGCCTCACTCTTACTAGATTTATTGGCTAGTAGGTAGTTTCCAAAAATGATTACACCATGCCAAAAGGAGTTTGGAGTCTTGCTTTCGTTGTGATAAACACCCTCCAAAATTTGGTCTACATTTGAATTTTGGAGCCTTCTGTGGATATTAAAATCATTTGATCCATAGTCACTGTATGGTCAATCGATAAGAAGTCACTTGCATACATGTGTTTAGTTCGTAGCATGTTCATGACTGAATTATTTTTCGCAAGCTTGAACAGACATAGCGCAGTCCATCAAGGAAGTTTCTATGCAATGTTCAACCTATGTTGACAGTCAGTGTGTGCTTTTAATTGACACTCTCTCACTTTTGGTTGTGATTGTACTTTTATTTCAAAGAGTTTTTCAAACTGCATATTTTGCGCACCTTTACATTCGCGAGTGTCATTTTCATGTTTTGACTATCGCTTTCACTTGATTTCACCTTAATTAGTGTTATTTTCATGGTATATTTTTTTTTAATGTGTCACGTTCACCGTCGTTAAGATATCGTAAGTGTTGCTCGTGCTTTTCTCTTCATAGAGCAATTGTCATATTTTGGCATGGGAAGTGTCGCTTATCGTATAAATGTAGTTTTGGTTTGATCCAATGGGTAACCTTGGTGCTAAAGAGTCATTCTTATCATGTATACATGTATCACACTCATTCCCAAAGTTTCAAGCACTATCACACAAGTGTCGTCATTGTCAACGCAAAGTGTACCTTTAGTGTCGCACTTGGAAAAAGTTGTTGCAATATCGTCGCATTGAGGAAATTATGTTGTTCACTTATTCTAAGTGATAAATTTTGTGTCATCAACTACTCTAAGTGTGTGATCATGTTCAAATTTTTTCACTTTTCACTTTGGTCTCACTGATCCCACACTTAGCCAAATCAGAAAAAATGCCTTCCCAAACAACTTGACCCCACTTAGCCTTCCTAAATTGAGCATTGCAGAGTATTGGCCCTCAAGGCCCAATATTGTTGATGAGCTCCATCATTAGACATATTTGGAGGGGTTAATAGTCACATTTTTTCCTTCTTAGATCTCTTTTTCTTGAATTTTTATTATCATTTGGTTTTATGATGCTAGTATAGGTGGTGATTAAGGTTAACATACTTTGAGTGCCTAATATGAGGCTAAGTGCAGAAAATCATGAATTACTAAGAATTTTCATAAGGATTTATCATAAATACTTGGAATTAAGTGGACACAATCACCCCAAAGATTCTCTATAGCAATTCAAATGCAAAGGCAACCAAGCAACTCCAAGAGGAGTGCACTCAATATTTGTTGACTTGGAGTTAAGTGAACTGGATCACCCTAAATATTCTCTCCAGCAATTTGAGTTCCAAAGGTAGCCAAGCAACTCGAAGAGGAGAGAACTCAATCTATGTTTACTGGGAGTCAAGTGGACTCAATCACCATTTTCAAGGGAGCAGTTGGTAGCTTCCCTGTAGAATAAATAGAGAAGAGCTAGAGCAAGGAAGGAGTTAGTTATTCAGTTATTCGATTCTAGTTGGAACTGTGTTGCCAGTTATCGAGTTTTTATTCAATGATCAAACTCTCAGAGATGTATGAGGCTTTTACTTTAATGGAATGAGCAGATTGATTTCCTTTTATTGACTTTAAATTTCAGAGAGCTAGGCTTGTGGGTTAGGGCCCAATCCATGTGCCTCAACCTCTCTATTGTACCTGTTATTTTATTTCTCTTATTTCATTAGCTTCGTATTCTGATAGTTGCGTTTATGTTTCAAGTTTCTGCTCAGTGTTGCTTTTAGTAGGCTGTTGTAGTTTTACATTTGTTTATGAGTAGTAGAATAGATGAAAAACTCCAAAAGTTGTGGTCAAGCCTCCCCCTCTCAACTCTGTCAATAGAGTTTGAGCAGGGTAAGCCTTCCCATAGGCCAAAAACATTGATTTATGTTCACCATTTCCATCTCTACATTACGCCTCTGAAACTTGCTTCTGCGCCTCCATTTCCTCCTATTTTCCACACATTCTCGACTGTTGCACCCATATTTTCCCCTAACTACACTTAAACCCTTTAGCCACCTTATTCCTTTGTTTTTCTTGTTCACAGTTGTTTTTACCTTTTTAACATTAAATGCTTGAAAAACCCATCAAAACCCGTCTTCCTCCTTTCCTCCTCGAGATCCATACTACCGTACTTCACATTTCGCACTTCACATCATTTAAGGCATTCCCATTAACACTTACTACTCTTCTCGCTGATCGCGATATTGCAACATCACATATTGTAGATCACAACCTTTTCCTATTTCCTTTCCAACTTACTGCAATTTCTGCATCACAATCGCACTTCGAAACTCTTTTCCTTTTTCTTTAAGACTCACCACCCATCATTTCTGATTGTGGTCTTGTGATACCGCATCTCGCAAATCACACCTTTTGCCTTTTTTCTTTTACACTTACCGCTTGTTTTAACCGATTGTGATCTTGCGATCGCGCTCTGCCACTGGTCCCACCGCCACACTTCACACATCGCATGATTTATCCTGTTTCCATAACGCTTACCACTCCAATTTTGTGAAGTTGCGATTGCGATATCACGTATCACAACTTTCGCCTCCATCGCATATTCCCATTCATTTATGCTCCAAAGCCATTTTTTCCATATTATAAGTTTTTCTAAGGTTTTAACCCCCGCTTTCCACTTCTAAGCCATGTTTCATGTGCTAAGCCCTCAATTTGCCACTTTAGCCATTTTCTTCCTTCCAAGCCGTAAATCAACCCCTTTTCAAGTAAAATTAAGTCATGGATAGCTTAGTTGCAATGATAGAAGCACGTTAGATAAACTATAGGATAAGTAGAGTGAATCTAGCTAATTTTCCAAGTTAAGTTATTTGTTTGCTACAAATTAAATTAGTTTCATCATTTTCTTTTCTTTTCAGCAATTTAGTTTAGTTTCCTTTCTTTCATTTCCTTCCAACAATTTACTTTTCAGTTTTTATCATACTTTAAGAAATAGCACCCTTTTGTAAAGCATAAGAGGATGATATGAATAGAGTGTATCTACTGTGTATATAGCATTGTCACCTCCAAGTTTGTACGAACCTCGAGTTGATAAAGTAACGTATGGCAACCCCTGGGAGTTGCAGCACTCTTGGTGCAATACTAGGGCTCACCACTTTTTGGAGTCGTTTTCAGGGAGGTGTCTAGTAGATGTTTGATTTTGTTTTTAGCATTCTTTTCTGCTTTCCTTTATTTTCATGTAATTTCATAAATATTGAGAAAAAAATACAAAAATATATGATTTTAATGCCTCGTAGGACTAGGAATACCCAAAGACAAATCTTACCTAAAACTCCCACATCACCTCCTAGCCACCCTTCACTCTTCTTTAGTGGCAGTGAGATTAAACCCCCTATAGGAGAGCCTTCTGAATATTTTGAGGATCCTATTGGGGAAGAAGAAGAAGGCCTTGTTTCAACTGAGGGACCTACTTCACCTATCTTAACCATGGATGGGACCCAGAGATCCTTTCCCATAAGAGAGGCAGATTGGGAAACTAAGATGAAAAACATTAGCCCCTGAGCTCTTCCGCACTTCCATGGACTTACCTCTGAGGACCCTAACACATTCATGTTTGAATTTTTTGTTGTTTGTAGGACTTGTGATTACACCTCTGATGATCAGATTCCCATCCACCCTTAAGGATGTAGCCTTGCACTGGTTCATGGGTCTGCCTGAAGATAACATCACTACCTAGGCACAGATGGAAGAGACCTTCAGCAGCAAGTACAAAGAGTATTGTAGGTCCAAGGAAACTAAGGATGAGATATTTAGGATGACTCTAGGGCCTGATGAGTCCCTAGAGGATTATGAAGAGAGGTTTCAATTAAAATATAAGAGAGCCAATTGTACTCTTTATCCTGACTCACTTAAACTTGTACTTCTTCAAGGGATCAGGGAAGAGATGATAGAAAAATTGAATATGTTATCAGGAGGAGATATCTACCAACAACCCTATGAAACAATCAAAATTGTCTTCCGGAACCATTCTAGGGAATTTAGGAAGAAGGGTGGAGCTAGCCAAATTACATCCAATACCCCTTCCTCTTCCACCTTCATAAAACATGAGATTGGAAACATGCTAGAGGACTTCAAGAGTGACATGTTGCACACCTTTGCTTTGTAAATGGACACAATGCAGGTCAAAAGGAAGCAAGAGGAAGAAGAGAGAGACCTGGCCATATTTTTTCCTAAATGTACTAGGAAGCACCCAAGAAATGAATGTCCACTGAATGTCATAGAGGTTTTCTTAGTCTGTGAAGAGAATCATGCCACAGATAAGTGTCCCTCCTTACCTGGACTTAAATTTGTATATCAAGGCGGGGAAACAATTCCAGAGCAACTCTGTTTCATCAACTAGAGAAGGCCTTAAGGCCCTCGACCATATCAACAAGGTATGCAAGGTGCACCTTACTCTTACTATTACAACAATTAGAGTGCACACATGCAACCTTGGTACACCCCCACTCCTCCATCCTAGTCTACACCTCCTACTTGGCCTTCCAACCCTTCATATCATCCTCAGATAATAAACCAACCATTTCAACATTATGTTCCACAAAAATCTCAATGGAACAATCCATCCCAAGGGTGGAGGCCTCAACAAAATCAAATACCTGCTCTAATGCCTCCGCCCCAACCTTAACCTCAGCTTACTCATGCTGCTCCACTTAGGCTACATATACCTGCACAATCCAATCCAAACCTGAACAACAGACAGTCACAATAGGCTCCCAGTGGAAAAACATCCCATCCAGCTTATGTTGTGAAAATATAGGAGGTTAATCTCAGGTCGGGAAGAGTACTCCCAAAAAAAAATCCCCATTCTCCACCTCTATAGGTTGAGGAGGAAATGGAAGAAGATAACACTCAGATCCAACAACCTCCTTTTCCCAAGTGCTTGATCCACCCTAGTCAACACACCCCAGAGGACACTGAACTCTTGTGAGAATTGGAAAATTTGTGTGTAAAGACACCACTTATCCAGGCCATTAAGTATGTCCCTATATACAATAGGCTCACCAAATAAAAGTGCTTCAAGAAACCTGGAAGGAGGAAGAGAGATACCCCCACCATCAATGTGGTAGGACAACTGTCTGACCTGATGCAGGGGAAGGTGATATTTCCAAAATACCTGGACCCTGGTAGTCCAGTTGTTGATGTAAATATAGATGGTGTCATAGTCCCCAACACTATGATTGATTTAGGGGCTGCCATCAATATCATGACCAAGGAAACTATGTTGAAACTTAATCTCCAAGGGACTTTGAGTAAAACCACAAAAATTCTGCAACTTGCAGATCGACCCACTGTAACTCCAGAAGGAATTGTTGAGGATGTTATGGTTACCATTGACTCTTGGGAGTATCCTACAGATTTCCTAGTCTTGCAACCAAAAACCAAGTTTAATGGTTATCCTCTCATCTTAGGGAGACCTTGGTTAGCCACTACATATGATTATATTGGTTGTTAGGCTAGAAACATGACTATAAAAATGGGCCTTTGTCTAAATAACTAGTGTTATATCCACCAGTCCAACCTTCCATTGATCATGATCTCCCTACATGGTTGAAGGATGAAGAAGATGAGTTATATAACACTGCCCCTGTGTGTAATATAGATTCTATTCTTAGAGGGGGGTAGCTTGATGAAGATGAACTCATCGTCCATGCCATTCAAAACTAATCCTCCACTAATACTCCTATCGAAACCTTAGTCAAAGAGTCTGAAAGCCAACCTTGGATGGAAGTGCACTCAGTTAAGAAAATCTCTGGAACCACCAAGGATATTGAGTTTGGCCCATCCAAATTTCTGAAAATCAACCCAAACCTCTCGAATGAAGAAGAGAAGAAGCTATGCCAGCTTTTGAGAGAAAATCTTGAAGCATTTGCTTGGGATTACAAGGACATGAAAGGGGTGCATCCTTTAGTATGCAGTCATCAAATTTACATCAAAGAAGGATGTAAACCTATGAGAAAACACCAAAGAAGGATGAACCCAACTCTGAAGGACATAGTCAAAGAAGAGTTGCAGAAACTATTGGATGCAGGGTTCATATATCCTATATCTGACAGTGAGTGTGTATCTCTTCTTTTCCTAATCCCAAAGAAGAATGGGAAGTGGAGAATTTGTGTTGATTATCAAGAACTTAACAAAGCCACCAAGAAATACCATTTCCCTTTGCCCTTTATAGACCAAGTCTTGGATGGCCTTGCAGGGAAGAAGTTCTTTTCCTTCTTAGATGAGTTCAGTGGGTACAATCAGATTCAAATCAGCCCTGAAGGCTAGTATAAGAATACTTTCACCTACCCTTGGGGTACATTTGCTTATAGAGTCCTACCCTTTGGATTATGCAATTCCCTAGCTACCTTCCAAAGGGCTGTCCTGAGCATATTTTCTAAGTTATTCCATTACTCTGTCGAAATCTACATGGATGATTTCACACCATATGGGGATGACTTCCAAGAAGCTCTCTTCAATTTGGGTAAAGTACTAAGAAGGTGCATTGATATGCATCTCTCCTTGAGCCTAGAAAAATGTGAATTCCTGAAGAAAGCAGGGGTTGTATTAGGACACTCCATATCCCAAGCAAGAATACAGGTAGACCCGAACAAAATCACTATCATCAAAAGGGTACCTGCTTCTCAAAAGCAGAAAGATGTTATGAGTTTCTTGGGCTTAGCTAGTTACTATAGAAGGTTCATCAAATATTTCAGCAAGATGGCTTCTCCATTATTTGGGCTATTGGCCAAGGATTCTGAGTTTATTTGGTCTGGCCCTTGTCAAGAGGATTTCGAGCTCATTAAGAAACAATTGACTACTTCCCCCATCCTCTGAGGTCCAAATTGGACTATGCCTTTCCACATCCACACTGATGCATCCGACAAAGCTGTAGGGGAAACATTAGGAAAATTAGAGGACAAAATCCCTTATGCCATTTATTTCATCAGCAAGAATTTTTCAAAGGCCGAGCTAAATTATATTGTTACTGAGAAGGAGATGTTAGCCATTGTCCATGCATTGAACAAATTCAGGCATTATGTCACTGGATACCAGACCTTTGTCCACACTGACCATGCTACCATCAAGTATTTAATGAACAAACAAGATGTAAATGCTAGGATAATTAGATGTTTGTTACTTTTGCAACAATTTGATTTGACTATTGTTGATAAACCTGGAACGAAAAATGTTGTTGTAGATTTTTTGTCTAGGTTATTTCTCCCTGCAGGTGAAGAAGGAATGGTGGATGACCAGCTTCCATATGAACACCTCTTTTCCATATCAGTACTCTCACCATGGTTTGATGATATAGCCAACTACTTGGTTTCCAGAAAACTCGCTCCTAATCTTTCATTTAGGGAGAGGAGAAAAATCATCAGAAAAAGTGCCCCTTTCACATGGATTAGGGGAAATATTTTCAAGCTAGGCCCTGATCAAATCCTAAGGATATGTCTAAGGGAGGAAGAAGTTTTTGAAATCCTCTCTGAGTGTCATGACAACCGATGTGGAGGCCACTTTGCTGCAAAGAGAACTGCTTACAAAGTTTTGCAGGGAGGATACTATTGGCCTACCCTTTACCAAGATTCTAGAAGATACACCAGCAGGTGTGACAAGTGCCAAACGATGGGGAAACCCACACAAAGGGATGAAATGCATTTACACCCTCAGGTGGCTCTTGAGCCATTTGATAAGTGGGTCATGGACTTTGTTGGACCTATCGATCCACCATCCAGAAAAAATAAATATATCATAGTCTGCACTGATTACCTGACAAAGTGGGCTGAAGCAAAAGTAGGGAAGGTAGCAACCGAGGAGAAAGTAGCATAATTTCTGAGGGAGAATGTGTTTTACAAATTTGGATACCCCAGAGAAAGAGTCACTGATTAGGGAGCACAATTCACATCTCACCTCATTGAGAATATTTTGAGGAAGCACAAGATTAAGCATAAAAATTCTACTGCCTATCACCCTTTGGCGAATGGCCAAGTAGAGGTAACTAACAGAGCTTTAGAGAGCATCCTCACCAAGGTTGTGAGAAACAATAGAAAATATTTGGCAAATAGATTGGTAGAAGCTACTTGGGCCTACAAGACTACTTGGAAGACAACAACAAGATTCACTCCTTATGAACTAGTCTACGGTAAGAAAGCTCTACTTTCTGTTGAGTTTGAATTCAATACTTTAAGAATGGCAGCTGAATTAAATATAGATCTATCAAATGCTCAAAAAGAGAGGTTGCTGCAACTAAATGGATTGGATGAGATCAGAATGAAAGCAGTTCTTCACACAGAGGTAGTTCATCTGCAAAGGAAGGTATGGCATGACAAGAACATCAAAGAAAATACCTTCCAAGGAGGAGATTGGGTGTTGTTGTATGATTCAAGGTTTAAAGATTTTAAAGGCAAGTTGATGACAAGATGGTTAGGACCTTACACAGTGGAATTTTTTTTTGATAATGGCGCAGTTCAAATCAGAACCATAGATGAGGAAGGAATCCCCTTGCTTGTCAAAGGTCATAGACTTAAAATTTACAAGAAGCCTTTGTCAAAGGCAGAGTTTATAAATTCAATAAGAAGAGAAGTGTATGTAATGGGAAACTCCATAGTTTCCCACACCTCCTGAAGAAAAAAAGGAAAGAAAAAAGAATAAGCTTGTGGGTTGAAAACCTCAATGGAGGCAGCTCACTTGCTCAAAAAAAAAGAAAAAGAGAATAAAGATCCATGGGTGAAAACCTCTCTGAGGCGGCCAAGCCAAGTCTGTGGGTTGAAAACCTCCATGAAGGCAACCCACTTTCTTTTTAAAAAAAACAAAAAAAAAAAGAAAAAATAAATAAATAAATACATCTGCATTTTTGTGCTTTCTGTGTTTGTTGTTTTGTAGGTTATTGATGGTTTCTGGAAACACAGGATGGCATTCATCTTATTTTACCTTCTTCTATTTTACCATCCATCCCATAATTCACTCCATTCATCTTCATAACTTCCTCCATCACCTCCATACACCACATTCCTCCATTCCTGAGCACAATGTAGCAAGAGAAGCAACACACAGGCTACTACAAACATTAGGAAGTTCCTTAAAAAACAAAGTTGTTCATGGACTGCAAGAAGAACAACAAGGAAAGCTGCATAACAGACTCTACGAGAACTAAAATGCAACCCATGGCATCTCAAGCACCCCAAACGACATCCACAGCAGAGAGAAACAACAAGCAAAGATTAGCAGCTCACTTAGGAAGCTACTCATTCAGCAAGCTGCTCATTTAGAGTAAAGGAATACGGTGGAGAATGCAACATCTAAAAGGCTTATTTCCAACCTCCATCTTCTAAAAACGCCTTGACCACAACAATTGAACTCAGGTATAGATTCTCACCCCTTGCTATGCATCCATAATAGCCAGAAATAATTAATTTGCAGACTTAGAGTTTAACGGGAAGAAAGGTGGCCAGTTAACTCGGCCAGCACCGTGAGGTATGACTGAAAAAGGGAAGTACATGCCACCTGGGCATGCAAAAGAAAATAGTTTAAATCAGTGGAGTAGAGGAGAATTAGGAGAGGAAATACGTAGTCCATCATGAACTAACAAGAGAAGGAAACAACTATCTACAACAGAACTGGAGCTAAGCCGAGTTACATAAGCACTCCAAAGTTAGCTACGCTATCTAATAAAAGGAGATGTCATCTCATCCAAACCATTAAAATTAAATTTTTTAAAGGGAGAGAGGCCGACAGAAGCATGCAGTTCTTAAATAAGAAGAGGAAGAACCAGCAGAAAAAAGAAGAACTGAAAGAAGAAGAGGAAGAACCAGCAAAAACAAGAAAAACCAGAATAAGCAGAGAGACAAGGGGCCAAATAAAAACAGAAGAGATGGCCATAGAATTCATAGAGATAGTACAAAGTGGGCGAGAAACAGACTCACAACATAGCACCACATCCCCTCAATAAAAAAATATGGTTGCCACCATAGCTCCTCTGAGCGCAAAGAGAAAAGGAAAACCTCTAGGTATTCCAGAGCTGATAAGAATCAGAGAGAGCCAGAAAATTCTCCCACAAGCCCGATTATCATTGAAGAATCACCAAGGGGGGGTGCGGGGGGAATCAGAGAGATAATTCTGAAGGAGAAACTACAGAAGGCACAGGTGGAAAATGTAGCACTAAAGGAGAAATTGAAGCAAAAAGAGGAGAAAGTAGCCACCATGGAAGATTTATGCATAGAAGCCCTTCAACACAGTTCCCCCTCTGACTCATATGCTGTGTACCTCAAAGAACAATGGCTTCTATTTCAAATCAAAACTCTAGCCTCCCATGGATCACTACCTTTCCAAGATTGCAGACAATTCATGAATTTCTACAAGCAAGCTAACATGGCTAATCAGGCAAAGATGGCAGAGTTTTATGTGCATAAATATGTGCTGAAAAATCTGGATATTTGGGACCCCAATCCTACAATGGGGATATGCAGTTAATGGCTCTAGAATATTGGATGGTGAATGAAGACACTAGAGAAAAAGAGATATGGAAGGTCATGGGAAGAAGAAATAGAGAACCCTTATATATCAAACCAGAATTGTTTAGCCCAAGAGAAGTCATCCTTAACCATCGAGAGATTGAAAGGGGCCCTGCATTGGTTGAAAGCTACCTTCAGACTCAAAATGTGATATCCCAAAAGGGAGAATGCAGTAATACTGAAACACAATATAAGAACTGCAACAAAGTCAACAATAAATCTAAATACACATCAGAATGCACATAAATAGCTGAGCCATTATATTATAGAGGAGGTGAAAAATCAAGTACAACAATGCTCAAAATATGAGACACTCAAGCCAAAGGGATGGCCTTGAATGACCCTGCAATTATCCCACAAGAGGGACTGCGTAACGACTGAACTGCTGGAAGGTAAACTGCGTTGTCCCAGTTGCAACTGTTGGGACTACAACTGCCTGAAAGATAGAAAGTCAGATCTAGGCAGAATGGGAGCTTTGATGATGCGGTAGTTAGAGATCCGAGCTCTATGATGGTGTTGAAGCCTCGAAAATCACTACTTCAAACATTGGGGGAAAACCACCCAGTCAGGACCTTAGGACAGCTCCTTTTTCGTTTGGTGTGGTGGCTCCGACTAGATTGATAGGACCAGTTTCCTTATAACTTAAATGGGTTGGTAATGGAATGATTGGATGAATGGAAAATGGGGCTAAAATGAATTAAATAATCTATCTAATTTTAATCTATAACTTAATAAATAATTCTAAAACTAACCCGAGTATCAAATATGAATACAACTTTATAATCATTTCAATCAAATTAATAACCATGAAAGTGTATTATAGTTTAATTGAAATATGTAGTAACAAATAAAGATAACTCTGTTTAAGAAATTAAACTGAGTTATAATAGCACATTGCATTCATCATTTTCTATATCATTTGCATATACTGTAAGAGATGAATATTTCTACACACTCAAAAATGATATGTATAAAGAAATATTGTAAAACAAGTACATATAAATGATAGCAATTTTTAAAGAGAATATCTCATAATATAAAAAAATTAGCAGTGAATAGATAGAAATACCATATCCATCTTGATACTTTTTTCGATGCAATTCGATATCCAAATCCAGCACTTCAATGTAAAACAGACTCCAAGATACAGAAATGCAATTCTTAAAGACACTTTTCCATAAAACCACCAGATGTGATCCTTTATAAAAATATAAGAGTCAATGGAGTACAAAAATGTAACATCCAAGTCAAAATATTACAAATTTAGGACCCCTTTATAAATGCATGAAAGGGGTTTAAATAGGATCTTAAAAAAAGAAGAAAAAAAAATACTATATTTCTAGTAAGTAATTTTTTTTAAAAGATAATGAAAACTATCTCAGAGAAATTTTAAATAAAATATAACTCTGAAAAATAATAAAAATCACTTACAATTTCTTTCCAATTCCTTAAAGATAAAAACATTTTTTGGTTTTCTCAAGCTTTGACTGGTTGATAATAATGAAGTAAGGGGCCTTTCCAAGTTTAGCTTTTGTAATATACTCTATTGTCATAGGCATTGCCTCTGCTGCCTGCAAAAGTTCATAGTCTCGACAGGGTTACCTTTTAACCATCAACCATTCATTGTACCATCCAACTAAGATTATGAATTTTTTAAAAATAAATTCATAAGACATATTATCTCATGTTTTTTTGTCTTTTACTTATTTTTTAGTTTAAGAGTCATTGTTCTGGTTTGGTAGCCAGTTAGTAACAATGCCATTCACTAGTTGTAATTAAACTGAACAAGCTGACTTGTGATGAGACTCCCTGTCTTATTTTTATAAGCCATTACCCTATTTTGGTATGCAGTGTTGGTAATGTTAGTTTTATTACTTCTTATGATCATGGTAAGCAGGCTCGTGATGAGACCTCTTATCTCTTAAATTTTTCCATACAATTTCTTAGAATTACATTCTAAAAAATCACAACCTAAATGGATGGGGTGAAATAGTTTTATCCTTAAGAATCAATGGATGACAATTTTCATATTTTTTCTGAGTGCCAAAGCTTGAAAAAGTCTTTACTTTTTCAAGATAACCTTTCTTTGCTCAATAAACTTATAATGATTTACATTTTCCTCAAGGTTTCAAAAGATCATGCAAATGTTTTGAACAAATTTTCAAAGTTTAACGTTTTATTTTAAACTATCCAAAATTGTAATCATCTCCCTAAAAATTCTTATTTACACAAAATAAGTATTTATAATATTCTTCCTAAGACATTTTCTAATAGTAAAAAGTCAATTAGAGACCATTAAAACCTTTATTTTACAAAACAAACAAAAATTGCAGAAAGGAATATGTACAAGTAAGAAGGGGTTACCTCCTTATGAAAAGAATTTCTTTAAGACAAACCCATTTACAAGAAAAATTCTCTCTTTCCTGTTAAATCTTGGAGTATGAATTTATATGAGCCTATATTTTCAGCAATCTGAAATGGTCGAAGCCACATTTTCTGAAATTTGGTATGCTTACCTTTCTCTTCATGTGCTTTATCCCATTTCAGAATAATATCACCAATTGACAAATTTTTTGAGCCGGTGAAACTTGAATCAAAAGAATATTTTACAAGTTGTTGATGTTTTCCATGAATACTTTTTGCTTTCTCTCTATCTTCTTCTAATTTAAGGATTTGATCAAATCTCAACTGAATAGATGAGGAAGGATTTTCTTCAATAAATTTCACTAGGGCTACTAATGGGAGAGCTAAATTTGATGGTATCAAAACTTCTTTTCCATAAACTAAATTGAAAGGTGAAGTTCCTATTGAAGCTTTATGAGTAATATGATCAGCCCATAATCCAAATATTAAAGACTTATGCCAATTCTTTTGATTTTGATCAATGGTGCTTTTAATGATTTTGATGAGATTTTTATTAGTAGATTCAACTAGACCATTACCTTGTGGATAATAATTTGCTGAATATTTCAATTTAAAACCTCTTTTGATTGCAAATTCCATTATACTATTTCCAGAAAAATAAGATGCATTGTCAAAGACAAGAGCGTTAGGTACACCAAACCTGGTAATGATGAATTGATCGTGAAATCAATAATTGCATCAGAATTGGCTACCTTTAGAGGAATTGTTTCTACCCACTTTGTGAAGTAATCTTTTGTTGTAAGGATGTATTTGTGCTGTTTGGAAGAGTGAGGTATTATCTCACCAATGATGTCAAGCCCCCATTGTTCAAATGGTTGCTCAATGTTTACTGGTTGCAAAGGAAAAGCTGGCTTACTTTGTCTTCCATTAGCAGTTTGACAAATTTTGCACTTCCTCACGTAATCATATGTATCTTTGAAAAGAGTAGGCCAATAATATCCAGCATGGATGATTTTGTGAGTTGTGTTATCACCTCCAAAATGACCACTTGCTGGTCCATCATGTAATTCCTGCAATACCTTTTTTGCTTCAGTCTTTTCAAGACATCTTAATAGGATTGAATCATAATTCTTTATGAATAACACATCATCAATTATTTCATATTTAATAGCCTTCAATATTAAAGCACATTTGTTCTTATAGCTGAGATTAGAAGGAGCATACCCATTTTTCAAGTAGAATATTAGATCAGCATATTAATATTCAGAATATGTAATACTTATCCGATTTACTTGAACAACATTATCTGGATCTTGATTTTCTGGTATGTTGTGAGCTCCTGCTAATAATCTGCAAAAACCTTGACCTCTAATAATCTTGGCTGGCTTAATATCAATATCATATTCTTGCAAATATGTCACCCAATTAGCCCTCTTTTCTCCTACTTCTTTTTGAATTAATAATTGTCTCACTGCGGAGAATGGGACAATAATTTTTGTATGTGTCTTTAGGAGAAAAGCTCTAAAATTTTTGATTGACTTAAACACAGAAAAATATTTTTTTTCTACATCAGAATAATTAAGCTCAGCTCCTTGCAGGTTTGAGCTAAAGAAAGAAATTGGTGCTTCTACTTGTTGATTATTGAGTTGTGTTAAAACAACAGCATAGGATGTTTCAGTGGCCAAAGTATACAGAATAAAATCTTTAGAAAAATTAGGAGTATTCAATGCAGGTGCATTAATGATTGCCTATTTGATTGCATCAAAGGCTTCTTTCTCTTTGTACCCCCATTTGAATACTAAATTTTTCTTGATCATATTCTGCATAGGTAAATCAATTTGAGAAAAATCGGGAATGAATCTTTTTACAAAATTGATTTTCCCTAAAAATGATTGCATGGATTTTTTGTTATGAGGTAAATAAATATCAGAAATTTCTTTCACTCTATCTGAGTCAATATATATATCATCTTTTGACACAACAAACCCTAAGATTTTTCCTTCATTAAGAGCAAAGAAGGATTTCTTTGGGTTTAAAGAAATACCAAACCTTCTACATTTTTCAAATATTTTTTTCAGATCATGTAGATGATTGGCTCTCTTCTTTGAAAATATTGTTATGTCATCAAGATAAATAACAACTGATCTATTAATCAGACCCTTAAATTCTATTTCCATGGCTCTCTGAAAATTAGCTCATGCATTTATTAAACCAAAAGGAATTTTCTGATAAGCATAGGTTCCCCATTTGGTTCTGAAAGTGGTTTTCAACCTATCATTTGGATGTACTAATATTTGATTATAGCCTGAAAATCCATCAAGGAAGGACATGAGTTCAGAACCAGCTACCTTTTTAAGTATTTCCTCCATGGTTGGCAATGGAAAATTATCCTTTTGACACGCCTTGTTTAAATTTCTAAAATCAATGCATATTCTAATATCACCATTCTTCTTCCTGACAGGTACCATGTTGGAAACTCAATTGGAATGCCTTACAGGAAAAATGATTTTGGCTTTCAAAATTTTGTTGAGTTCTGTTTTGATTTGACTTTCAAGATTTGGATGAATCTTTCTTAACTTCTGTTGAAAAAGCTTGACATCAGAAAGCATTGGAATTGTGTGTTGAATAATCGAAGTATCATAAGTTTTTAAGTCCTCATAATTCCAAGAAAAGATATTTTTATACTTACTCATAAGTTTGATGAAAGCATTTCTTTCCTCTGGAGTTAAATTGAGTCCTATATTAACATTTTGAGGTTTAGAATTAGAGCCAAGATTCACTAATTCAAACTTCAAAGTAGAACTTTGAAGTTTAGCATTAATAACTTTCTTGAATCTGTCTTTTATATCATATAGATCCTCAAGTTTAACAACAGATTTAGGAATAGGATTTTCATTACTTTTTGAAGTAATTTACAGATCATGATCGTCTTCATCAATAATTTGTTCATCATAGGATTTCTCCGAAGTCAAGAAATTCAATATATCTTCATCATGATAGAATACTCTCGAGTTTGTGATATTATTGGGAACAGATGGGCAAAAAATCAATTCTACTGAAAATCTATCAGGACTGCAATATTCAGCAGGGAGGAGTTTGGATGCAACATTAGCTAATAAATCAACTGATGTGTTTTTACTTCTAGGGATAGAAGAGATATTAAAGGCTAAAAATTGAGTGGTAAGGTCTTGCACAAGGGTTTGATAATGTTTGAGATGTCCTGAAAGACAATGGATAGTATTCCTTACTTGTCTTATGACAATTTCAGAATCACCATATACTTTCAAGTATTTGAAATTTAACCCTATAGCTTTATAAAGCCCTTGGATCAAGGCTTCATATTCTGCAGTATTTTTTGTGCACTCAAATTCTAGTCTACATGATAACATGGTTTTCTCTCCATCTGGATCAATTAAAATGCATCCTACTCCTGCTCCATCACTAGATTTTGATCCATCAAAATATAATGACCAAAATAAAGAATTATCTACATGTTTATCTACAGATATATCATAAATATTAACAATTCTAGAAGAATCACATTGTGAAAAATTTTCAATTTGCAAAATAAAAGTATTTATAGAAAAGGGTGATTGTGGTGCAGTGAAATTCCCAAGGAATGACTCAGCAGAATAACCTCCAAGGATATTGTTGTTGAAAGCTACAGGTTCATTTGCTTGTTCAAATTCAGTTACAGTGTGCGTCATGTGTTTTTCTCGCTCGATTTTGATTTGATTTGGTTTTCCCTTATAGGGAAGCCACATATGTGAATAATCGGTTGCGATATAACAATTAAGCTTTGCAGACCAATCCCTGCTTAAGACTAATCCATATAATTCAGGAATATCTGCAATTAGAATATCAATTCTTTGGACAATCCTAGGATCGGAAGCTAGTCTGATGGTAACCGAATTGATTTCTCCTACAACTTGAACTTTAGAGCGATCCAATTGAACAATGTGAACATCATAATTTTGTGGTTCAATATTCAATTTTGCACAGACTGAAGTAGGCATTATATTAGAGGATGCTCTTGAATCAATTAAACAATTATGCAAATTATTGTTTTAGATTTCATAAGTCAAAAGAAAAGGAGGTGTCTGAGAATTTGATCTTTCTCCAATAAGAATAGTATCTGTGGCATCTACTTTGTCTCTTGGCTTACCAGTCCCTTTAGCTGCTTTGGAAACTACACCACTTGGTAGAGGAGCAATAGGTGTAGCATTTAATTCTTTCAATAGCAGCTTTTTTTTATTTTTAAGTTTGCTGAGTTCATGTAAGGAAATGTTCGCTCTAGTCTTTTTCATG
Organism: Pinus albicaulis; assembly: GCA_034641835.2. Classification (NCBI taxonomy): domain Eukaryota; kingdom Viridiplantae; phylum Streptophyta; class Pinopsida; order Pinales; family Pinaceae; genus Pinus; species Pinus albicaulis. The sequence continues at coordinate 1,505,631,799 of CM076584.1, read as the reverse complement.
TCCTCAACAATGTTATAATCCATAGGATCTGATACCACCAAAGTCTTAGATGTTGATGTAGGAGGATTAGAAGATGATGGCCGATTTTGAGTGGGTAAGGGAGAAGCTTTCTTTGCAGGATATTTATCTTTGGTACTTTGAGTTGTAGTTTTCTTCTTAGGAATAGATTGAACAGGTTCCGATGTAGATTTTCTCCTTGTACTTACAGGCATAGCTTCTTGTTATATTTCAGTGTCCGAGTTAGGGAGAATGAAATCCCACATTCCATGTAATTCAGCTATTTCCTCTCTCTCTTCTTCATCATCTGATACTGGAGGAGTATCTTCTTCTTCTTCCTCTTCTGATTCTGCATTGGACATTGAATTGGGAGGCTTAGATTCAACTTGATTTCTCTTGAAATTTCTGAATGGTCTCTTGGTAGAAGTCTCTTCTACTTGCTTTTTAATCTCAGCCATCTCATTAGACATGGTTTTGAGAACTTTTTGTAAGCCTTCCATGTCATATGGATCTCTGAGTGTCTTCTTATTTGAATCATTCTTAAAGCTGACTTTCTTGGATTTTCTTTCTTCAATGGCATTTTTCTTATCCAAAGCAACAATCCTTTTTTCGATTGGAATGGCTTAAGTTCATGTTCTCGACCAAAGTTGGTTTCGCAACTCTATCTACAAAAATTGCTATGTTTGAAGGCAAAACAGTGATATACCATTCACTTCTAACCTGCTCACTAGGCTTTGATGTTGTAGGGATCTTATTCAAGAGTTTATTGAATCGGGAATTAAAATATTTTATGAGCTCTTTGGGTTCTGTCTTCAAATTGGAGAGATCACTGATTAGGGTAGCTATTGATCTATCATCTCCATACTTGGTTAAAAAATGCTCTTGGAAAATATCCCAACTTGTAATAGAACCTGAAGGTAACAAAAAATACCAGGATCCTTCTTCCCCTTGCAAAGTATAAGGAAGTAACCTGACCACAACATCTTCATGTTCTACTGCATTCAAATTTACAACAATCATAAAGTTATTTATGTGTTCTTCAGCTTATATGTTCATGTCAGGACTGAATTTTGGTAGCCACTTTTCAGCACGATCTGGTAAATCATGTAAAGGTGCAGCCATATCAATAGCTCCTAGTCTAGTCCATGGTCTTTGTGCCATTTTTGTGATGATGATTGAAGAACTAGAAGAGATAGATGTTGTTTGGGTAGCTGATGATGATGAGACAACTGCACTTTTCTGAGTTGGGTTTTGGGAAACAGATGATTGAATCTGCGATGAAGAACTAATATCACTCTCTGATTTTGATGGGGTTTTTCTTGTTTTAAATCTACTAGGGAAAGGAAATTCCTTTGGAGGAATACCAAGTTTTTCACTTTGTGACCTAGTAAGAGGCCTGGAAGAAACAAATTGTGAGGTAACACTACCTTCATATATTTCTGACTCTTCTAATGATAATGAGAACCCTTGAAGTTATGAAATAAAGCTTCAATTTCAGGAGACTCAGGAGGTTGATTGTCTGATTGGTTTGAGACTTTGGTAGTGGGTGTTTGAATATTTCTATCAATTTCTTCCATGGTGATTTTAGATGTAGAAGAAATTGAAGAAGGTGATGAGGGTAAGTCGCTCTTAGAATGGCCTGTAGATTTGGATTTATCTGCCATTCATAGCTTAAGCCCTCCTTCTAGTGCCAAAAATGTTGAAGCCTCGAAAATCGCTGCTTCAAACATTGGGGGAAAACCACCCGGTCGAGACCTTAGGACAACTCCTTTTCCGTTTGGTGTGGTGGCTCCGACTGGATTGATAAGACCAGTTTACTTATAACTTAAATGGGTTGGTGATGGAATTATTGGATGAATGGAAAATGGGGCTAAAATGACTTAAATAATCTATCTAATTTTAATCTATAACTTAATAAATAATTCTAAAACTAACCCGAGTATCAAATATGAATACAACTTTATAATCATTTCAGTCGAATTAATAACCATGAAAATGTATTATAGTTTAATTGAAATATGCAGTAACAAATAAAGATAACTATGTTTAAGAAATTAAACAGAGTTATAATAGCACATTGTATTCATCATTTTATATATCATTTGCATATACTGTAAGAGATGAATATTTCTACACACTCAGAAATGATATGTATAAAGAAATATTGTAAAACAAGTACATATAAATGATAGCAATTTTTAAAGAGAATATCTCATAACATAAAAAAAATTAACAGTGAATAGATAGAAATACCATATCCATCTTGATACTTTTTCCGATGCAATTCGATATCCAAAACCAGCACTTCAATGTAAAACAGACTCCAAGATACAAAAATGCAATTCTTAAAGACACTTTTCCATAAAATCACCAGATGTGATCCTTTATAAAAATATAAGAGTCAATGGAGTACAAAAATGTAACATCCAAGTCAAAATATTACAAATTCAGGACCCCTTTCTAAATGCATGAAAGGGGTTTAAATAGGAACTTTAAAATAAAACAAAATAACTAAAACTACTACTACAATCTATCTCATTGGAAATCTAGAAACAAAATTGTGATGTTGAGGTGAAACCGATTCATTGATTATCTATTGCGTTCAATGTGCCCAGATGGAAAATTTTGAGCATATTTTTCACTTCTATTGGATGACTTAGCCTTGAATTTAACTGCCCAGTATACGTAGCATCACAGAATTCAGGAATGATACAATGAATAGAATTTGAAAGGAATTTGATGGCCATTTTTTGACTGTGTGGTTTGATTAGATAAGTCCACATATTATCCCATGAAATTCCTTGAAGTTTGCTTATCTGTTGATTCTTATTGATTATCTCTTCCTTCCGCCTGGAATCAGATTCTTTTACTTTTGGTATTTTTCCTGGGGTACAATCTGAGATCAAATTAGTGGCATACAAGCTATCATTAACCAGTTGTGTAATATTATTCATCATACTTTTAGCTCTTGATATGGCTCTTTCTGATTTCATCAGCTCCTGTTCCCATTCCACAAATAAAATTTCCTTGTGTCTCTCCTCAATTCTGGGAATATTAGATTTTCTTCCCAGCTCTGTATCCTGCCATGAAAGGAATTCAGAAATTTTGTCATCAACATCATCAATTTCTTGCCTGAGATTGACTGCTTCATCTATCAAAGATGTTGTTATTTCGCACAAGGGCTCAGCTTGTGCCAACTTTAGACAAAATTCATTTAACTGTTGAGATAACAGTTTGTTTGTTTCAAGAGCTTTAGTTTTGAATTGATCTAATTTAGGGTAATCTTTGAACTTGTCCAATGCTGATTGGAATTTTTTCTCTTGTTCAATATTTTCATTTTTCTCATTTTGTAGAAGATTTTGTAACTTTTCTACCTCTTGAATCAAATTCTACTGTTTTTTCAAGGCTTGTTCATGAATCTTCTTCTTTTCAATGCTAAGCTGCTCTTCTAACTGTTTAGATCTGAGCTCCTCATCTTGCAATCTTTTTTTCAACTGAACAAGCTTTTGTTGATTCTCTGTGGCCTATTCCTTCAGCATAGCTATCTGTAAGTCTTTTTGTTTCATTAACTGGGAGACTTTAGAAGCTTTGTCTATAGTTGCAGCACTATAGGCACCTGCATATTGAGATAATTTGGTGAGATACTCTGACGGGTTCACCTCAGCATTTTTATAAACAATATTCATAAATTCCACTTGTGATGTTGAAAGTGGATCCTGGTCAGTTCTTCTCCTCTTCCTCTGCTTTCCAACAACAACCCTATGCTTAGGAATATAAAAGACATATAGAGGAGGAATATCTTCTATTTTCAACATAATTTCACGTGTAGGATGTTCAGGAATACTTCCATATCTTGATCTTCCAGAACATTAATTTGGGGATTATTTTGTTGTCCTATTTGTTGGGCAAATTGCTCATATTGGCTCAGCAAATGGGAAGAAACTATAAGTTCAACATATTCCACTACTTTCTCAATAGTTTTTCGTCTTCCAAGTTGAGAATCTGGATTATTTCTCATATATCCTTTTATTTCTTGTACAATAGCCTTACTGCATGTGTCTCCTTTCTCAGTATGCACATTGGTCTCAGTACCTGTGCTTTCCTTTCCTATCTGAGCTGTAGATTGCTAATCAATATGTACATTGAGTTTACCATTAGTATTCTCTTTTTGGACGTCGATTTTTCCATTAGTGTTTTCTTTCAGCACAACAGGATTAGTTCCTGTGACTTCCTTCTGTGTCTGTAAATTGACCCTGCTGGTAGATGTTTCTTTAGCTGCTTTGTTAGATGCATCCTCTTTTTCCTTTTGCAGTGTTTCAGATTCTTGCACAAGAATTCGTAATTGATCTAGAGGAGCTTTGAGCAGTCTCTGGCTTCTACATAACATGAATTTATTCATCTCTTCAGTCTGAAATTTAGACTTGGCTAAGTTATACACTTGGGACAAATTATCAGCAGAAATAAACAAATCATCGAACTCATCTGGTTCATGCTCAAATTGAGCGATTGACACTGAAGTGGTGAAATCAAACACCACCTTCTTTGGGTCATATTTCCTGCCTGGAAATGTAGAGAGTTTAAGGTCTCTTATCTTGATAACTTCCTTCTTCGAACCAGTCCCCAATCATGGATATATCAATTTTAGCTTTTTTAGAAAACCTGGGAGGGAATTGGTTAAAAATGGTTTGATAAACAGGGATGAGGAAACCATGAAAAATTCTATAAACATGCTTTTTAAAAAGAACTTTACACAATAATTTATGATATATATGAATAGGAGTAGGATCTTTGGGGGTCCATTTCCATCCTAACATGGGAAATTCAGAGTTGAAACATAGGGCATCTAGAATATAGGCACAAAAGTAAAATGGGGTTGTGTTTCATGTGTCCTTGTCCTTCCTATACTCGAAGATTCTATTGGCTATCTTATCTGAAAGGATGACAGCCCAGTCCATTATTTCAAAATTTACAGCAGAATGGATTAAAGGTACCATTTGTATGGAAAACCTAGCTGAATTATCATTTCCAAACAGCCTGCACATCATTGCGGCGGCGTAACAGTATGGAGGCAAAAGGGACTCCACAGAGTACATACATGATGCCTCGTTTTTGTGCTTCTCTGGAGCTCTTCTCCATTCTCTGATTGGCTTTGACTGATTCTCATTATTTCCAGAAAATTCCTTGATGAAGGCTTTTTTGTAGATTTTTTGTAGGTCCGGAAGGTGGTACATTGCTTTAATGTCCTCTGCTTTAAATGACCCAAATGTTGTCCCAGTAGCTGAAACAAACGTCTTGTTTTGGATGGTGAAATTATCTATCACCCACCGGATTACATCATAGTAAGGGAAAATATTTTCCCGAGTTGAAATTTAGTGCAGGAATGAACTCGCAAGTGCTTGAAGAGAGGTTTATGAATTGGACTCTAAGTCATTTTCGTCAGGAACTGTTGCCTTCGCCACAGTGACCTTAGGATTTTCCCTTTCAATGAGGTTATATACCTCTTCCCAAGAGAGTTTTCCAAGACCTTGGCACAATGTGTCTGTAACCAGCTTAATTCTGGCTGGTTTCTGTTTAGTTACTATGGTGAAAATAGGGGTCTTTGCAGCGACAGTGGCTTTTTCATTCCTAGATATTTTAGACATTTCGTTGTTTGGTAGCGTTTCTCTTGCGCGACGAATGAAAGGATTGGGTTTTCTGTAGTTTTGCAATGGAGAAAAATCTTTCAGACGAGGTGAAAATGCAATAAGGAGAACAACTATACAAAAGTATTTATTCGTTGTTTTCAATTTATTAACTCTATGTTAAAACTTAAATGCCTTCTATAAAATTCACACTCACGCATTCAAAACAAAATCAATCGTGATTATTCATTTGATTTCCTATTAATGGTAAATGTACAATCGGAGATCGGTGTTTTTTGAAATAAGAATATAAAATTTCCCTTTTGAATTCTTGCGATTGCGATGAATAAATAGTGTATGCACAGTGTAAAAATAATTGAAAATACTAAGTATTGATCACATCAGGGATTTTCAAAGGGAAAACAAATAATATATTATGATCTCCGTCGATTTCGGATTGCGATGATGGTTTATCGCATCGACTCTTTTCAAAGGGAGTAAGTTTGTCAATGATATTCACCAATTTGTGATTGCGATTTCGGTGGGGCCCATCACATCGGAATTTTGTATAATGAGCGAATATAACGTTTGCTTCTCCGAGATGCGATTGCGATAAATCGCATCGCATTGCATCGGAGTTTTGCAATTAACCAAATAAAGAGTTGTCTTTTTGTTTTTCGATTTGAGATTTGCGATGAGGCCCATCGCATCGGAGTTTATAAAAGAAGTGGATATGACATTGCTCTTCCGAAATGCAATTGCGATCAATCGCATCGCATCAGAGTTTCATAAAAAAAATGTGAAAACTTTTGACCTTTTCGATTTACGATTTCGATTTTTTCTATCGCATCGGAGTTTTTCAAAGAAAATGTAAATCTTTGTGATATTTCTGATTTGCGATTGCGATTACTTTATCACATCGGACTTTGTTCCAATTGAATACTTTTAGTTATTATTTTAATGTGAAAAAGTCTTTATATATTATCGGATCGGAATTTTTCAATGTAGCATTTGTTTATATACACTTGCTATTAAAGATATGCAATATATGCCCTTTTAACAATGAACCTTTATTTGTTTTATTTCAAAATGATCGGATTTCCTCTAAGTCTTTTATTCCTATTTAAAAAGAAAGGGGACCTATTTCTATATGAAATTTATTCTAAAAAATTGAAATGGTGAGGGTTGTTGTACCGTACAACAGATGGATACCCATGAAAACCAAGAAAGGGTTTCTCACATCTGTCGATCTGAAAAAACCACCCTCTTAGGGCTTCACATATATACTACTGGGTATGCATATTTGAAGCTAGATATGATAATATGATGGCTGCAATGATACAAAATCATATCTATGCAAGAAGGGCTGATCCCTCCACTAGATCCTTGGGCTAAAAGCTCAAGATCTAGCTCCTCCAATCTCCTCCACTGAAAATAGATGTTGGATGAAGAACAACTTCAGAAAACTGCGCTGTCAGAAAGGGAGGCTCAATACCCTGCTGCTAGATGTGCAAATCAGCTCCTAAATGATGGAAACAATAGATTTAATGTGAGGAGATGATTCCTCATGGGATTTCCAGCTGAAATACTGGAAACTTCCTTCCTCCAATACATCTATAGGACTGGACTGCGCAATCCTTGAAGGGACTGCTACTGTAGGGAGGTAAAACAAAATGGCCTAAATGCATGATATAGATCTACTACTCCTGGAAGACTGAATTGAAGAAAAAAGTGGTAGGATGAATCCTCCAGAAGTTTCCTAGTTGAATGCTAGAAACAACCTCCTGAAGATGGCACCAATGCCTGATAAGGAATGAAGTACAACCCTCTTTCAAGAACTACTCAATGAAGAGGAGGGATTCCTACTCGGGAACACCCTGTGCTAAACAACACTATAATCATAGCTAAACATCTCAAGAATGCATAGAAATTTCCTAAGACAAATATACATCTAAACATATCAAGAAATGAATAATCCAAATCATGTTTTCCATTGTGCCTTCACCTTCATTATATAGATATGAGCCTTCCATAGCCTAGGCCCACTCCATAAATACGATGTACATGTGGACATAAGTCTCCATGGTTGACTGTGTTGTTTCTCCATGTCCTCCATCATGTTAACATGGGGTAATCACACTCTCCATCATGTGTGCATTAAATGCATCACTTCCTCCACTAGCTTATCATAGGTGCTTTATGATATTCTTTGAATGCACTATGATCTCTGTTGACCTTATCAAAGATCCTCATGGTTTTTCATTTAAGATCCATGAGCTTATTTGAATGTTTCATCCTCCATAATCTATCTCATAAATGAGACATGATCTCCATTAATGGAGCTGCTCCACTACTCCATGATTTTAGATCTAGATCTAGAATATCCACATACACACATAAAAAGTGGATTTTATTAATCTTTGAGGATTATGGGTCCCTCCACCCTTTTATTTACTTAATTAATTAAGTTTATTAAGAACTCTAATATTCCAAATATCATGTGAAAATTTGGGAATATTACACAAAACCAGGTGATAGGCCACTTTGATGATGTCTCTAGGTGGATAGAAGATGAGTGCATTATGGCCATCCAGAGGAGATGGAACAACCTCCCTCACAGAATCAAGAATAGGGAGTACCATACTCCAGAAAGACTAAGGGGTGCATTGGAAAGGGCACCATTATACAAGAGGGCCATGCAGGCCAAAAATATCCAATGGTTGGGACTAAAGCTCAACCCACCTTTGTTGCTGGGGATGACTAATGAAGAGGACACATATGCACAAGATAGAGAATGGGAGAATGCAGAAAATAATAATGGTTTTTACCCCCTTGGGGAAACTCCCACACTTCTTCCTCAGGAAATTAGGGGGGTTGTTAGAGCCTTAAAGGAAATGTAGAAGGAGAATTCGTTTCTCTGAGGATGAGCAACCATTCAGTAGGGGGGTGATGATGAGCTCCATCATTAGACATATTTGGAGGGTTTAATAGTCACCTTTTTTCCTTCTTAGATCTCTTTTTCTTGCATTTTTATTATTATTTGGTTTTATGATGCTAGTATAGGTGGTGATTAAGGCTAACATACTCTAACTACCTAATATGAGGTTGAGTGCAAAAAATCATGAATTATTAAGAATTTTCATAAAGATTTTATCATAAATACTTGGAGTTAAATGGACTCAATCACCCCAAATATTCTCTCTAGTAATTTGAGTGTAGAGGCAGCCAAAAAAATCTAAGAGGAGCGCACTCAATCTTTGTTGACTTGGAGTTAAGTGAACTGAATCACCCCAAAGTTTCTCTCTAGCAATTTGAGTTCCAGAGGCAGCCAAGCAACTCAAAGAGGACATCACTCAATCTATGTTTACTGGGAGTCAAGTGGAAACAATCACCATTTTCAAGGGATTTGTTGGTAGATTCCCTGTAGAATAAAAAGAGCAGAGCTAGAGCTAGGAAGGAGTTAGTTAGTCAGTTAGTCGATTCTAGTTGGAACTCTGTTGCCAGCTATTGAATTTTTATTTATTGATCAAACTATTAGAGATGTATGAGGTTATTCTTTTAATGGAATGAGTAGACTGATTTCCTTTTACTTATTTTAAATTTTAGAGAGCTAGGCTTGTGGGTTAGGGTCCAATCCACGTGCCTCAGCCTCTCTGTTGTACTTGTTATTGTTGTGAAACCATCTCCAAAAATAGAAGAAAAGAGAGATCAGTGCCTTAGAAATCAACCACTTCGAGGGGGCAACCTCCAATACATTACATAAATGAACAATTCTTGGATGATACAAATGACAAAACCTCCTTTCTATATATAGGAGTCCATGGGGCCACAATGTAATCCTAGTGGGGCCACAAGTAATCCTAGCCGACTTAAAAATAATAGTTTAAGGGCACAATAATAACAATATGGGGGTTACAGGGGTACAACAATAACAATAAGGGGGTTACGCTAACAACACTAAGGGACTATACTAGTAATATAGGGACCTAACATGCTCCTCTCCTTCAAAAAAGTGTTGTCCTCAATACTTGAGTAGCTCTGGGTGCTTTTGTATAAAATTCTCATCCTCCCATGTAGAATCTTCAATGGGTAAGTTCTTCCATTTGATGAGATACTATGAAATTGATCGATTTTGTAGTTGTCAAGTTCTTGTTTCCGTGACTGCTTCAGGTTCCAATATGGTTTTTCCTTCCTCATCAAGTTCTGGCAATATTGTTTGAACTGGAAGTTTGTCCCCTATAACCTTTTTTAAGCATGAAACATGGAAAACTAGATGCACTCGCGAAGAAGAAAGAAGATCCAATTTTTATGCCGTAGTACCAATCTTTTGCAAAACCTTGTAAGGACCATAGTACTTTGGTGATAATTTATTATCCTTATTAGCTTGCTTGATGGAAATTTATTTGTATGGTTGTAGCCGTAAAAATACCCAGTCTCCCACATCAAAACTTCTCTCACTGTGATGTTGATTTGCCTATTGTTTCATTTGATTTTGTGCCAAATTTAGGTTAACCTTTAAGAGTTGGAGAACTTCTTATGGATGCTCGATGTGATCCTCCACTTCTTGAACCATAGAATTTTCCTTAAAGAAGATGTGATGGATGGTGGATGATATCCATAAAGTGCCATAAATGGGGTCATTTTTGCTGCAGTATGGAAGGAAGTGTTATACCACCATTCAACGAGAGGTAACCACTTGACCCATTGTGCTTGCTTATCAGATACAAAAAAACGAAGATATCCTTCCAAACATTTATTCACCATCTCTATTTGACCATCGGATTGAGGATGATAAGATGAGCTATGAGCTAGTTGATTACCTAAACAAGAAAATAATTCCGTCCAAAAATTTCCTGTAAAAATGGGATCTCTGTCACTTACAATAATCTTCAAGTTTCCATGTACCTTTTGAATTGTTTCCATAAATGCAGTAGCAACTGTACTCGCTTTAAATGGATGAGATAATTCACAAAAGTGTGCATACTTGGTAAGTCTATCAACTATCACCATGATGACACTCCTTCCTTCGGACTTAGGTAAACCTGTGATAAAATCCATTGAAATCTCCTCCCAATGTTGACTTGGAATGGATAAAGGTTGTAGAAGACCCAGGGTCTTAATTGTCTCAACTTTATTTTGTTAGCAAACCAAACATTCCACCACAAACGTTTGAATATCAGATTTAAGGCCATCCCAAAAAAATTCATTCTTCACCCTATGGTAAGTTTTTAAAAATCCCGAGTGTCCTCCTAAAGGAGAAGTGTGCAATTCCAAAATAATCTTTTGTTTTAGTTGGGAATTCTTGCAAATATATAAGCGATCTTTGTACCATAAGGAATCATTTTTCCAACTAAATGTAATTTAGATGTACTAGGATCTTGCCGCAACTTTTGAATGAGAGTCCACACTTTTCCATCCTTATTCCATTCATCTCGTTCGTTATCCAATCTGGTTGGATAATAGAAATGGCACAAATTAATGCTTCCACCTCTTCATTTTTTCTTGAGAGTGCATCTGCAACAACATTTAGCTTCCCTTTTTTGTAGATGATTTCAAAGTCATAACCCAACATCTTTGTGACACATTTTTGTTGCTCTTTTGAAGATAGTCTTTGTTCCAAAAAAATTTTAAGACTATCATGATCATTTTTTACCTTGAAGTGTCTTCCCATTAGGCGAGGTCGCCATTTCTTTAGTGCATGCAGTATTGCTAAAATTTCCTTCTCATAAATAGCTTTCTGTAAATACTTTCCTTTTATTGGAATACTTTCAAAATAAATGGGTCTTCCTTCTTGCATTAAAATAGCACCAATTCCATTTCCTGAGGCATCACATTCCACAATAAATGTTTTTGTGAAGTCTGGCGTAGCTAAGACGGTGCTAGGCACATTGCCCCTTTATGATATTCAAAGGCCTTAGTTGCTTCAGGAGTCCATGAAAATGCATCTTTCTTCAATAATTTTGTTAGAGGTGCTATTATTCTCACATAAGGATTAACAAACCTACGAGATTATGGAGATTACCATGTTAACTCAAGAACGACGCAACTGCTTTATGGTTATGGGGACTTTTCATTCCTTAATGGTTTTAATTTTGTTAGGGTCTACCTTAACGCCCTCATGAGATATAATATGACCCATATATTCCACCTCTTGTACTCCAAAGAAACATTTTGATGTTTTTGCATATAATTGTTTCTCCTTCAATAGTTTGAGCACCCCGTCAACATGTTGAACATGATCCTTCCAAGACCTGCTATAGATTAGTATATCATCAAAAAATACTAGCACAAATTTTCTAAGGAAGGGTTTGAAAATGGAATTCATCAATCCTTGAAATGTAGAGGGTGAATTGGTAAGGCTAAAAGGCATGACCAAAAATTCATAATGACCCTCATGAGTTCGAAATGTTGTTTTCTAATATCTTTGGCCTCATCAATCTGATATCCCTAACCTAAGATCCAACTTGGTAAAATAAATTCCTCCATATAATTCATCCAATAATTCATCAATCACAAGAATGGGAAATTTAGCTTTAATAGTGAGCTTATTTAGCTCCCTATGATCCTGACACATGCACCATGATCCATCTTTCTTGCGCACCAATACTACCGGAGCAGAGAAAGAACTTTGACTAGGTTGAATTATACTAGCCTCTAACGTTTTTGCAATCATACGTTCATTTTCGCTCTTTTGGACATAAGGATATCTGTAAGGCCTGATGTTTGGAGGAACACTTCCTGGAATCAAATGAATAGCATTATCATGATCACGAATATGTGGGAGTCCTTTGGTAGTATCAAACACCTTGGAATGATTGTCCAAGACTTTTTGGAGATCTGGAGAAATAGATGATTTTGATATTGGAACTTCTAGTGAGCATAATTGTGCAATTACTCCCCGTTGTTCTTTCTTCAGAAGCTTTGTCATGACATTAGAGCTTATTATATTTCCTGGCTTCCCTACGATACCCTGTAATTCGATTTCCTTTCCTTTCGAAAAAAATTTCAAGAAAATTTCTTGAAAATTAAAAGGTACCATCCCCAAAGATTGTAACCATTTTACTCCTAGTACAACATCAGCTCCTCCCATTGGAATGGAAAGCATTGGACTATTCAATACATATTCCCCCATGGCTAGCTTGATATTATGGCATTTTCCAGAGAAATTTATAGTTCCTCCATTTTCAACCATCACATGACATTCTGGTGTTGGGTATAGGAAACAATTCAATTCCTTGGCTACCTTACAATGAATAAAATTATGGGTACTACCCAAATCAATCAACACTATTACCTTTTTCTTCTTGATATGTCCTTCTATATTGAGAGTTTGAGGAGTGGTAATTCCTGCCAATGCAATACATGATATGGTCGAACTCATTTCTTCTTCTTCTATGGTTTCTTCCCAGTGTATATCCTCTACTTTTGAAGTTTCTTCTTCATTTTCTTCCTCCTCTTCACAATCTATGTAAAATAATTTCTTCTCAACGCACTTATGACCTTTAGTGTATTTGCTATCACAACTGTAGCAAAGCCCTTTTGCTATTTTTTCTTCCAATTGTTGTGGTGTCAACCTTGTAGGTTGTGGAAGTATAGGAGTAGCAACACTTCCATATTTATAGATGTGAGTGGTAGGCTTCCTTGTCGCCATAATTTTACATTCAATTTTTCTTGCCAACCTGAATTTCTTCTCCAATGAATTAGGTTCCCAAATGCGAACTTCATGTTGGATGTTATTCTTTAAAGTCCCTATGAAGACATCAATCCTGTGTTCCTCTGGAATATCAGTTACCCTTATATTCAATTTTTGGAATTCCTCAATGTGCTCCGCCACTGAACCCTTTTGTTTGAGATTTATCAATTGGCTAAAGAAGGTGTTGCTCTTTGTATCCTCATAGTGTGCTATCATTTCCTCCATAAAAATTGACCAAGTGACAATTTTTTTACAGGAGCAAAGCCATCGATAGCATACAAATGTATTTTGTTCTAAATGTAAAGTTGCAATGTGTACCTTTTGTGTGTTTTGCACATTATTGAGATCAAAATATTACTCCATCTGTAGTATCCATGTTATGGGATCCTTGCCATCAAACTTCCTCATATCGATCTTTGGAATATGGTGGTTCTTCAATCCAACATTAGAGTTTATGAAATCACGATTAACATCTATTTTGTTCTCATCATGAGTTTCCTCTACTATCATTTCACCATTAGGAATCATTTCTTGTATCAACTTTGTCAAACCTTCGATGTCTGCTTTTAGATCACTCTTCATGTTTTCCATGTTGTTTTTCATTTCTTCTTCCATGTCCTCCATATTAGCTTCCACGCCATCCATATTAGTTTCCACACCATCCATCTTAGCTTCCACGCTTTTCTTCAAACCATCCATCTTCGCTTCCATGCCTTTCTTCAAAACTTCCATTTCATTTTTTGTTGCTCTTTGCGAGAGCAAAATTTGGTGCACTTTCTCTTGTAATTTTGATACATCATGTTGCAATTCTTCATATTCATGAGTCATAGTAGAGTATTCTAAGGGATTAATGGGTGTTGAATTATTTTTAGGAGGAATTTCAGAACCCGATACTAAAATATATTCTCAATAGGCCCTTGGAATCACTTCAAACTGATTTTTTACACAAGACTTATGCAATTCGAAAACAAATACACACCTTTTTATTGATTTTGAGGAGCTCTATATTGAAATTGAATTATATCTACGATTTTGGATCTTAAATATCTGAAATATGGCCATGCGGTAGCCCTCTGAATCCTCTTTCGAATGCCACAATTCTGACCTGATTTGGATTCTTCAAGACAAATTTATGTCCAATCTCCCACAATGACCTAATTATGGACTGGTTCAGTAGAGTGAACTTTTACGACTTGCCATGTGTCACTGTTTCCTCCTTCAGATCTAAAATTGATATACATGAAATTAAAGTCTGTGTCCTTGCAGCCAATTTTTACAAACTTCCAATTTGATGCTCAGAGAGAGAGTTATGAAGATTTTCCCACGATCACCCCTTTGAGATGAAATTTGGGAGCCTGAAAAAACACTAACTTCCATAGATCATATCTCCGAAAATGTTGTGAACCAAGCTCTGAAAGTTTTTGACAATGTTCCTCAGGATTTCGGCTTTGCGCTCTCAAAATTTCAGCTTCTGAACCTCCGTATAAAAAAATTTATAGCGAAAATTCCACGATGACATGTTTGGTGCAACAAAACCCTAGAATCCAAGGCTCTGATACCAAATGTTGTGAAACCATATCCAAAAATAGAAGAAAAGAGAGATCAACGCCTTATAAATCAGCCACTTCGAGGGGGAAACTTCCAATACATTACATAAATGAAAAATTCTTGGATGATACAAATGACAAAACCTCCTTTCTATATATAGAAGTCCATGGGGCCACAATGTAATCGTAGTGGGGCCACAAGTAATCCTAGCCGACCTAACAATAATAATTTAAGGGCACAATAATAACAATATGGGGGTTATAGGGGTACAACAATAATAATAAGGGGGTTACACTAACAACAATAAGGGACTATACTAGTAATTTAGGGACCTAACAATTATTTTCTTTCTATTATTTCATTAGCTCTGTATTCTGATAATTGCATTTATGTTTCAAGTTGTTGCTTAGTGTTGAATTTAGTATGCTGCTGTAGTTTTACATTTGTTTGTGAGTAGTAGAATAGAGGAAAAACTCCAAAAGTTGTGGTCAAGCCTCCCCCTCTCATCTCTGTCAATAGAGTTCGAGTAGGGTAGGCCTTCCAACAGGCCAAAAACATTTATTTATGTTCACCATTTCCATCTCTGCGTTACGCCTCTGAACCTTTCTTCTATGCCTCCATTTCCTTCTATTTTCCACGCATTCTCAACTACTGCACCCATGTTTTCCCCTAACAGCACTTAAACTCTTCAACCGCCTTATTCCTTTGTTTTTCTTATTCACGGTTTCCTTTACCTTTTTAACGCTAAACGCTTGAAAAAAACATCGAACCCATCTTCCGCCTTTCCTCCTCGAGATCCCCGCTACCGTACTTTACATTTCGCACTTCACATTTTTTAAGTCGTTCCCGTTAACACTTACCACTCTTCTCACCGATCGCGATATTGCGACATTGCATATTGTAAATCACAACCTTTTCCTATTTCCTTTCCAACTGACCACAATTTCCGCATCACAATCACACTTCGCAACTCTTTTCCTTTTTCTTTAATACTTACCTCCCATCGTTGTCGATTGAAATCTTGCAATATCATATCTCACAAATCGCACCTTTTACCCTTTTTCCTTTACACTTAGCGCTTGTTTTCGTTGGTTGCGATCTTTCGATCACGCTCTGCTGTCAGTCCCACTACCGCACTTCACACATCGCATGATTTAGCATGTTTCCTTAATGCTTACCACTCCAATTTTGTGAAGCTATGATTGCGATTTCACATATCGCAACTTTCGCCTCCATCACATCTCTGTGATTGTGTATTCCCATTCATTTCCACTCCAAAGCCATTTCTGCCATATTATAAGGTTTTCTAAGGTTTTAACCCCCACTTTCCACTTCTAAGCCCTTTTTCATGCCCTAAACCCTTAATTCACCACTTTAGCCCTTTTCTTCCTTCCAAGCTGCAAATCAACCCCTTTTCAAGTAAAATTAAGTCATCGATAGCTTAGTTTCATGGACAGAATCATGTTAGATATACTATAGGATAAGTAGAGTGAATTTAGCTAATTTTCCAAGTTAAGTATCATTTAGAATTAGTTTCCTTTTTGCTATTTTTTTGTTTAAAATTAAATTAGTTTCATTCTTGTATTTTCTTTTCAGCAATTTAGTTTAGTTTCCTTTCTGTCATTTCCTTCCAACAATTAAATTTTTTAGTTTTTATCTTAGTTTAAGAAATTACACCCTTTTGTAAAGCATAAGAGGATGATATGAATAGAGTGCATCTGCTGTGTATATAGCACTGTCACCTCCAAGTTTTACGAACCCCAGGTTGATAAAGTAAAGGGCAGCCCCTGGGAGTTGCAGCACTCTTGGTGTAATACCAGGGCTCACTTATTGCCTCTTAGAACTGCACATTGTGCAGTCACAACACCAAAAATTAACCCTTGAGCTCCAGAACTACACAATTTCTACCCCAATTAGCCACAACTGTGTACTGCATAGTGTCAAGCCTCAAGCTTCCAACCTAACACCTTGAGCTATGTAACTAAGAAATCCATGAGACTGTTCTCCCTCCATAATTATGCATTGGGAAACTTCAAGCCTCAATCCTCAAGCTTGATCCCTTGAACCCCTCAACTTCCCAATATCTCATCTTGTTCTCCTACCAGAACTTTGCGTTGGGAAATTCCAAGCCTCAAGCCTCAACCTTGAGCTCTTGAACCCCTCTATTGCATAGTCACCTAGCTTGGCCTCTCACAACTGCACATTGAGGAAAATCAAGGCTCAAGCCTCAAGCTTGACCTTCTGAGTCCCTCAACTGCACATTCTCTTAAGTTTGTCCTTATAGAATTGTGCATTGGGAAACCTCAAGCCTCAAGCCCCAACCTTGAGCTCCTGAACCCCATAATGTGTAATACTTTGACCCTGCCCATCATGAACTAAGAATTGTGCAATATCAAGCCTCGTCCCTAGATGTTGGCCTCTGGAACTTTACAATCCTTAATTCAAGCACTCAATCAGTTACCGAGTCCCAACCTTAACAAGTGATTTCATGAAACATGTTATATTATGAGTTTTCATACTAATGTCATTTTTTCATGAGTGTTTTTCAGCTACAGGCACTTTAGCTTATCATGAAAGGATGATAATGGAGTAAAAGGAGAAGGATACCACACTTGAAGATACCTATGGAGATGAAGAGATAAGATGATCATCACGTGAGAAGATGAAGTAACACCAAAGTACAACAGAAGATAAAAGGTCGGGACCACATGAAGACTCCATACTGATTCACAACCCTTTGGAGGGTGATATGAAGAACAAAGAATATCTCTCATGAATATGAAATATTGGATACATCTTTTATTGAAGACAAAGAAACAAGAAGGAAAACTTGGCACTGCCACATCATCATGTATTCCATGTCATTAGTGTCATGTCATGTCATGTCATGTCACAAGTCATAATTTTCCACCTCATTAGTGGATTAGGAAAATTCAATATTGGAGAGATGTAATGTAAAGTGGAAGTCCAATAGTCATATATGTAATGTGAAAATTCATGTATGAAGTTGAAAGGTCACTGAGAATTCAAACAGTCATGAGGGTATTCCAAGAGTCACAAGGGTGGTGATCAGATCCCCCATTTGTTATATATATACCCTCATAACTCATGGAAAGGAATTTTCGACTTGGCTCCTCCTACTAGGCATTAGAGAGGAAGATATTTCTTTTGGAGGAGAAAGTGACTACTCTAATGCTCCCCTACCAGGGCTAGTGGTGTTCATTGTCTTCATGTATCTTGGAACTTTTCTTAATTCATAAGCTTGTTGAGCCAACATGATTTCATCTGTATGTCATAAATATTGTAAGACTATTCCTTGAATGTTTGTGATGTATGTTTCTTTCATAGGTACTAAGGAAATTTAGTTATTTCGATGACTTTGGTACCTATGTTGTTGAAGGTGTGTCATATGTGTTTAAACATTCGTTACTTCTAAGTGAAATATTTCACTAGTTTTCCAATGGTTCATTTATATGTTATGCTCATGTGTCTTTTCTATATTAGTATTATTACTTGTCTTTAAAATTCTCACCGTTCTCTCCCCCTTCGGTAGAAGAACCTTGATACATTCTGCAGTCGAATATTCCATAAGGCATACTCACTTGCTAATATGAAAACACTTGTATATTTTTCTCTTGTGCTAAACTTTGTAGACAAGGAAAATCTATAAGAATACATGGAATTCGGGCCTTGATTCTGGAAGGGATTCCACACCAAAAATGAAAAGTCTATGAAAATTTCTGAAACTAATTTAACAGAAATTTTTACTACACAAATCTGGTTTACTTATCCTACTTGTGTTTTTTAATTATACAAGTTATTTTCAGAAATATTCAGAAAATAGTGAAGTAAACACACTCTAGATATATACATACATACAGATAAAGTATTGAATAATAAAGCATACATGAAAAAGGACACACAATATTTTTTGGACAATGCCCCTAGAGAAACCCAATGCGAGAAAACCGATGCAGCAACTCTTAAAGGGTTTTATTATTATGCAGAATGTCTAAATACAATCAAGGGCACCAGTAGTGGTTTTCCCAATAGAGAAATCATGACAAATGTATCTCTATCACTCGGAGACAAAAAAATATGGTTGACTTAGTTGAGGCTTCACACCTTCTCAATCTGTTGAATACGACCCTTTCTGTCCCATTGGAAACCCCAGTGCTGCTTCTCCCAGCACTACGTCAGCTCTGCATCCCTGCTTGAGTCTCTGCACAACCTCTGTGCAGTACATACTACTGCTCCTGTGTCACCCGTCTGGGCTCAGCGTTTCCTCTGCGTCACCCTGAAGGGCCTGCGTAAGCCTCTGCGTTGCCTTTGTGTGACCCTGGCTGGGTTGTGTCCCTCCTGCTACGTCTTTTTGTTACCTGGTACGGCCTGCCTCTCTGCCTATGTATTCTCGGCCTCGAATATGAATGTACTTATGTTGTTGAAGGTGTGTCGTATGCATTTAAACATTCATTACTTCTAAGTGAACTATTTCGCTAGTTTTCCAATGGTTCATTTTTATGTTATGCTTGTGCATCTTTTCTATATTAGTATTATTACTTGTCTTTAAAATTCTCACTGTTCTCTCCCCCTTCGGTAGAAGAACCTTGATACATTCTGAAATTGAATAGTCCACAAGGCCTACTCACTTGCTAATCTGAAAACACTTGTACAATTTTCTCTTGTGTTGAACTTTGTAGCCAAGGAAAATCTATAAGAATACATGGTAGTCGGGCCTTGATTCTAGAATGGATCCCACGCCAAATGATATGAATTCTGTGAATTTTTTTAAACTACTTTAATAGAAATTTCTACTTTAGAAATCTAGTTTACTTATCCTACTTGTGTTTTTTAATTATACAAGTTATTTTCATAAATATTTAGAAAATAGTGAAGTAAACACACTGCAGATCTACACATACATACAGATCAAGTACTAAAAAATAAATCCTATATGAAAAAGGACACACAATATTTTTTGGACAATTTCCCCAGAAAAACCCAATGTGGGAAAACCGGTGCAGCAACTCCTAGATGGTTTTATTATTATGTAGAATGTCTGAATACAATCAAGGGAACCAGTAGTGGTTTTCCCAACAGAGACATCATGAAATATGTATCTCTATCACTCAGAGACAAAAAATATGAATGATTCAGCTGAGGCTTCACACCTTCTAGATCTACTAAATACATGCCCTTTCTGGGCCATTGTAAACCCCAACATTGCCTCTCTCTGCATTGCATCAGCTCTGTGTGCTTGCTTGAGCCTCTACACAGCACATAATTCTCTTGCGTCACCCCTCTAGGCTTAGCAATGCCTTTGTGTCACCCTAAAGGGCCTGTGTGAGCCTCTGTGCTACCTCTGCGTGAGCCTGGATGGGTTGTGTCCCTCCTGCTAGGTCTTTGTGCTGCCTCGTACGGTCTGCCTCTCTGCCTATGTATTCTTGGCCATAGATCTGAATAATCCCTCATTAATCTACCCCTCACCAACACTTCAATCTCACTCAAAGATTCTTAACAAACCACGCCCCAAAATTTTGACTTAGCTCAAGTGCTACCGCTATGTGTGTTGTCTCCAACTAACCCCAAGCCTTCCTTTAATACTTTTCTCATTGAACATTCAACGATCGTGATCTAATCTCTAATCAATGGCCAAGGTTATAAAAGACTTGATCCACATCACCTAGAAAATTCTCACCCACATGTCTAAATTAATTCACTTTAATTATTTAATTTCCATAAGTTAGACTTAGGGTCTCCATTAAAATAATTAATATTTTGAATAACTTAGGTTCCAGGTGGGATTTATTCAAACAATTTCTGGGTCTTGGAGATCTCATGTGTTCTATCCCATCCACAAATTTTTGGAGCTAGAACACATCCGATGCTACCCAAAATCTCAACACTCTATTTTAGCGAGGAATGTGCTCTAACAACACTTCACTCCAGAAGCGTTAATCTGATCCATGGCATTGATCGTCTGTGCTGTTAATGCTTTTCCTGATGCCCCTCATCCTATGTGTTGCTACCTTCTATACTGCTACCCATGACTCGGCCACAGTCATTGCCTCATTTTTACTACAGCTCCCTCTCAAATGTTGCGTCATGCTACCCACAACATCGCCACTTATACCTGTTGCACTACAACTAAGTTTCTGAGAAGTAAGAAACTGAAGGACATCACCCAGAATACTGACAAACAAGTCAGTTTGGCTACATCTCGATATTGAAGCATCCTCTGTTGTTGCTCTGCACTAACCCTTTGAAGCTCTATGATGTCTGCTACTCTGCAATGCGTAAGCACTGCCTCTGTGCTGCTAAAATCCCATCAGCCTTTGCGTTTTTGCTTCCAAGTTGCTGCTAACTCTCCTCTACACTACTCTAGTATTCAACATCCCAGAACTTCCAAAGTGCCTCCATGATCCTCTGCACCAAATAACTCTAGTCATCCTACTACTGTCTTTAAGAGTTCCCATAGCTCGTATGTGATCCAAGAGTTTGGGCGCATCAAGGATCCTACCCCTCTATATGTATTTCAAGATAACTACAGATAAATGTTGCCCCACCTCTTCTCTCGATGTACATGAGCACTCATGGCCACATCATCATCACTGTTATCATCCCCCTTAGCTACCGTAGCCTTGGAATCTGAATCTTCCTTACCCTTCTTCATCTGAGGACAAGTATTCATGAAGTGGCCCAATTCGCTACATCTGAAGCACCAGACCTTTGAGAGGTCCTACTTCGTCTTCCCTTATTACTGCCTATGTCCCTTTGATGAGAGATTTGAATCATCCTCCTCCTCTTTCTTGATTTTTTCTCCTTCATTGTTGCTTCCCCTCTTGGTTATTCTCCTGATTTATTTCTGACAAAGGATTGCCCACATGTCCTCTTAGTTTGGAAGTTATGTTCTACCCAGAATAATTTGGAAAAAGGTATCCCAATCATTGATGACTTCATTCAGGGAAGTCCTTACCATGAGACCATCATCAAAAGTTTCCCCCATTGCAACCAGTTGATCTCGGATAGCCTTCAATCTAAAGAGGAAAGGATAGATCTCCTCTCCCTTGTGCATCTCAAGCAGTCACATTTGATTCTCCAGAAGCATCTTCCTCAGGATGGAGCTACCTTGGTACAACTTTTCTAGTGCTTGCCACATTTCATTCTCCATCTTCTTCTCAGCAATATGTGGGACCACATGATCCTTCACCCCATCCATGACAAAGCGCTTAGCACGCGCCTAATTTTCCTCATACTTCTTTAGAGGATCAACATCGACCGGAACGATCACAACCTTCTTGACATGGTCTCTAATACGATACTCGTTAAGGACCAACATGATCCAAGGTTTCCAGATGACAAAGTTAGACACACCAAAAAACATGTCCTGATCTCTCAATCTGTGCGAGGCCAACTCTGCTCGAAAATGTCGAAGAGAAAAATATCTTCTCTCTTTTGTTGTTTCTACTCTCAGCAAGAGACTGTATATGGGTTTCTTGGCGATAGAAACCCTCTAAAGGCTATGCTCCCTCTGACTAGTGATTTCCCTCCCGGAAATCCTCCACCAACTCTATCGAATCAACCCTCTACGATCACTTCACTGATCGAATCTCAGATTTCTTGGCTACAAAATCTACTAAGGAATTGTTTCACCTTACTTTGTCAACCTCGCTAGACATTGTTCTACACTTCCAGAAAAAATGCCCCAATAGCAACTTCGAAGATCAAACTGCACTTCCAGCACCGACAACTGGCACAACATCACTCCCTCTTGGACTGCGTCACCCTCTTGGGCATGCGTCAGCCTCTGTGTTAGCTCTACGTGAGCTTGATAGTCTCTACGTCACCCTTTTGGGCCTGCGTCATCCTTTGCATCATCTCTACATGAGAAGACAGTCTATGTGTCACCCTTGCAGGGTCTACACTATCCCTAAGGTGTTACGCTGCCTCTTTCTGTATTTATGCAACTTCAGTTGCCTTCCTGTAGAAAATTAATTCATCACTTCTTTTATGGCTTCAGCTCCCCCTAATCAGCGATAGCTCTAATACCATGTGAAATTTTCTTAAACTACTTTAACAGAAATTTCTACTGCAAAAATCTAGTTTACTTCTCCTACTTGTGTTTTTTAATTATACAAGTGATTTTCAAAAATATTCAGAAAATAGTGAACTAAACACACTTCATATCTACACATACATACAGATCAAGTACTGAATAATAAATCATACATGACAAAGGACACACAATATTTTTTGGAAAATGTCCCTAGAAAAACCCAATGCGGGAAAACCAGTGCAACAACTCTTGGAGGGTTTTATTATTATGTAGAATTTTTGAATATAATCAAGGACACCAGTAGTGGTTTTCCCAATAGATAAATCATAGAAGATGTATCCCTATCACTCGGAGACAGAAAATATGGATAATTTATTTGAGGCTTCACACCTTCTAGATCTACTGAGTACGATCCCTTTTTGGCCCACTAGAAACCCCAGTGTTGCCTCTCTCAGAACTGCGTCAGCTCTACGTCCCTACTTGAGCCTAGCTGGGCTATGTCCCTTTTTCTAGGTCTCTACACTGCCTGGTACGCTCTGATTCTCTGCCTATGTATTCTCGGCTTCGGATCTGAATAATCCCTCGTAGATTTTCCCCTCACCAGCACTGCAATCTCACTCTAAAATTCTCAGCAAATCGTGCCAAATAGTTTTGACTTAGCTCAAGTGCTACTACTATTTGTGTTATCTAAAACTAACCCCAAGCCTTCCTTTAATACTTT
The DNA here is from genome assembly GCA_034641835.2 of Pinus albicaulis. NCBI lineage: Eukaryota > Viridiplantae > Streptophyta > Pinopsida > Pinales > Pinaceae > Pinus > Pinus albicaulis. The sequence goes on along the minus strand of CM076584.1, from coordinate 1,505,608,163 downwards.
TCTCATTGAAAATTCAATGGTCGTGATCGAATCTCTAATCAACGGCTACGATTAGAAAATACTTGATCCACGTCACTTAGAACATTCTCACCCACATGTCTAAATTAATTCAATTTAATTATTTAGTTTCACTAATTTAGACTTAGGGTCTCCATTTAAATAATTAATCTTTTGAATAACTTAGGTTTCTCATGGAATTTCTCTAAACAATTTTGGTTCTTGGAGATCTCATTTGTTCTAGCCCCTCCACAAAGTTTTGGAGCTAGAGCACATTCAATGCTACCCAAAATCTCAACAAAGTCTAATTTGGTATTTTCATCAGGGGGGGCCCTTGGTTGATGGAATTCTAGCATCATCAACAAATGGCGCTATAAGGAGGGTTAGATGGAAATTTGTGCTCGTTAAGACTATTTTGAACCTCTTATCTGAAATGGCTCATCCCCAAATCATAATTCTGGAATGTTTCTCTAACCTATCCCGTGATAAAATTTCATATTTGTGGAAAAACTTGAAAACTTGTCTCAATTTAAGTTTAATAGTGAGCTTTAAACACCCATTATCGAGCATGCATCTATTTTTCTTGAGTTTTGTCAACACTATGAAATTGAATGTGAATATGTGGCTTGTATTCTTTTCTGCCTCATACTGGAAGTTTGAGTTAACCGATGGTGTCATACCCTATCACCCACTTTTATTCATTCTTTTGAACACCTCATCAAGGAGCTTCATTTATCGTTTGATAGGTATGATTATCGGGATGTTCTTAAAAGTATTAATCAACTGAGAAATAAATCTAATGAATCAGTTAAGAAGTTTAGTAACTAATTCCTTCACCTTTGTTATGAATTTCTGGATGAAGATACAGATTGGGATTTCTTGAAACAAAAGTTTGAGCATTTTTTTCATATCTCTTTTCATGGTGAATCTCAACATCCTGATGTTTCTACTTCCCTGAATCTTGTAAATCATGAGACACATCCAATTTCAGAGGAGGAACCTACTATTCCCTTTGTTCCTCTTTTTCCTCCTTTTTCAGTTCTAATGTGGGTGCATCCTTGCGATGATGCCAAAGTTGAGGAATTTGAAAATCATATCTTTGATTCATCTCTTCAACCTTCATCCTCTTCTCATGATCCAAATTAGATGGAGGAAACCTTGGAATGGCTTCTGGAGCCTACGACGAAGGCTAATTCTTCCAATCCTCAAGATGATATTAGAATTCTAAATCTCAATCTTGAATATTTTTCCATTTAAAGTATTACTTATTTAAGGGACATATGTCATCCTCTATCATCTACATGCCATGACTCTTTGTATCACGATTCGCTTGATCGATCTGGTCCACCAACTATTTCATCACACTCTCTTGATTTTCAAGTTGTTGGTTCAAACTATAATCAGGTACAAGGCATACACATCATCGCAAGTAGAGGGGTAGGAAAGTGAAGAGACCTTTGATATTTCTTCTCCTTTCCAAATTCCCCCATTTCAAGATGATTCTCTTCCATTATTTGATGATTTTCAATCTGCTAATATCGGTAGTCAATCAAATGAAATAAATTTGTTTAGATCCATAGTCTTTGGAAACAATAATTTTGATGATGATGAGTATGTCAATGTATGCGATGATGAATATACAAGTGAACCAATTGATCTTTCGGTCCCTCTAGAAGATGTTTATTTGAAATATTTAGATATAGAATCTGATACTTATGTAAACTTCCTCTCCATCTCAGTATCCCTTTTGTTCTATCATTTGCGATGTATCAACTTGCGATGAGGGTACTTCTTACTCTTCAAGCTCTTCATCAATTTCTCAATTGACACAAGGTAGTGAGGTTATCAATGATGAAAAATAAAACAATCAAATCATTGATTATTCTCTCCATCCCTCACCATCTCATATTTTGCATGAATACAAATCTTTAAATAAATTTCTCATGAAATTTTTATGTTTCATACATCTCTATTTTTTTTATCAGAAGAATATTTCGACTTGAGTAATCTAGTTGTTGAATTTGTAAAATATGATCAAATCAGTGATAGGGGTGGTTGTCATCCGAATAGTAATGGTTTCATTGAAATCAATAGAAATAATTATCCTCACACCATGCATGATCTGATTCAATATTTAGAATGTGATTTTACAATCCTTGAAAGTTCTGGGACTTGTTAGGAAGTCAAGGCACTTCAGATTTTGTTGATGGTTATGTCAAGATCTCATAACTTTGGTAAGATCTTCGAACTGTTGGAAAATAAAAAAGGCAGAAATATTTTCTTGTGTTGATAATTACTTTTTATATTCTTATGTTCTTTTTAAATTTCTTATGTTATTATTTTATCCTTGTTTCATCAAGAAATTATCAAAATAAAATGTGAAGATCAGGGACACCAGATGTAGGCGGAAAACCAGGGAAAAACCTCTATATAGGGGAAAACCCAATCAAGAACTCTTCCTTTAGTAAATTCTTATGACATTCAGACAACCAAGACCCCAGACTAACATACCTTCCTCCTACAGCAAGTCATCCCTTCTTCCTTTTAAATGAAAACCCTTAAAAGTGTAGCTAAAATCCAGAAATTCGATCCAGCAATAGAATTTTTGGCCCAGCTACTACAGAATTTTAACCTCCCCAACAACTACAGAATTTCAGCCTTCCATTAGACCTCCAGAACTTCACACGTTTGATATAATAGAGGTAAACCGACTTCTTTAGAAAGATAATGAGCTTCTTCTCGTTCGTTATCCCTTGCCTTCTTCTTCCGTGGAATTTGTACCATTTACTGCACCCAGCTACCACAATTTTACTACAAAATGAACTTGTTGTGAGTATGTAAAAAATGAGGTCCAGTTTCTCCAATATATTGGTTTCTTGTGAGGTCGAATTACCCCATTTGAGGCCAACTTAATCTTATTTTAGGCCGACTTGGTGGAGGAGACCTAAATGACCTATTTTATGATAAAATATTTTTCTTTCTTGAAATATATTTTCCAAGAAGGGTTCTTTACAATATGACATAGACAAGGACACTTGACATAAACCCTAGAGGTATGCAATGGAGACCTGGACCTAAAAACAATTGACCCAACCATTAAACCCATGCTTTAATAAGTCATTTTCTATAATAATAAAAATATATTTTTCTATTTTGATAAATACAATTCATTATGACTCAAGTACAATTATGAATACCGAACCTAGTTACATTCTTCAACACTCCCTATTAACTAGGTATGTATTCATAATTTACATATATATACAAGTACATGGAAGATCTCAAAACACATGAAATATCAATATTTTAGGCACACTCAGTGCCACAGACTAGATTCCTAACCAGGGTAATCTATAAGGGTGGGACTATGATGGACTAAAGCTTTCAGCCACTGCATGTACCATCAGGATTACTTACTAACCCTCCCTACTTTGGCATCTATACATCAGACACATGTATATGTCCTCCCAGGAAATTTTTATTACACACGATGCCTCAACACTCCTGATTATTTAAATTGGTAACATCAAATTATCCTAATCAATTAGATAGGTAACATCAAATAAATCAAGTATGCTTATAGAATAAATTACAAGTCCAAACATGCTTCCAAAACTTTGACCTTTTGAGGAGAGATTTACCTGTACATACACAACCCCAATTAGTAACAAAATTTTAAATACATAAAAGTAAACACGAACCTTAGGGGTCTTAAATCTTCTTGATGCAACTTTATTCATATGCCACTAGTTGGAAGATTTTCTTCTTTCTTAACTTCAACAACACCAAAATATCCTCAATACTTTGTAGTGCATTCATTCTTCGATTTACTTCAATGTGTCCACCATGATTATGATGTTATGCCCTCCCTCTCAGCTGGGGAGATATATAATTTCTTTTATCCTGGATCCCTCTTAACTTAGGGAGAACAACTACTTTTTGTAACATCAGAGAGTATTTCATGGATGCATTCCTCCTTATCAAATTCAACATAATCTTATATCTTTCTTTGTCATGCTTATATGGGGATCATCTTCATTATCTTTAATAGTGTGTACTTTCAACACTTTTAATAGAAACTACAACCAAATACATATGAAGTTAACTATATCATAATCATACAATAACGGAAGCATTAGACTTTAGACATCAAATAACTAAAATTAGTTAGTTTCATAATCAGTAAGAGACGTATAATTCTATACTTAAATTTCTTGTTATGATTCTCTTATAAACCCTACATCATATCAACTTAAAGTTACTCGATCAAAATATCAGTTTCATTATATCTAGGGCCTCAATATTACTTTAAGAGATATGATAGACTCCATTATGATATATTTCAAACCCTAGAATCCATTTATAATACATTAGGCCTAGGATATCAACAATTAAAAAAAAAAAAATCATAGCAAAATCAAAGGTTTCAAAAATATGACCAACTCCTACTAGGGTTTTTGTAAACCCTATATTTTATTGTCGTATGGGAAACAATGTCATTATATCCTAGAATATCAAACTTTTACTAGGACTTTGTTACAAACCCTATAATTTACAAACTATGAGCATCAACAATTAGGTTAGAATATACACATATCTAGGATTTTACAAGCATATCACATCTATTAGATTAACCCAAGACACAAATATCAATATATTAAATTTATGCATACAAAATTTTAATCATGCTAGGGTTTTGATCAGACATACAAATGTATACCTAGGGTTTTATTTCTCGGAGCTTACTAAATATATTATAAGGATATTTCTCATAAAACCTAATTTACCAAAACCTTAAAGGTATAGTATTTCAATACATAGAAAATACTTAAGGACTAGGGTTTCTATAATAGTAGCAAAACCCTAAACATCAAAATAATAGTATTTTCTAGATTTCATCAATAACCCTAAGTAGACTAGGGTTTCATAATCAATATTGACACACCCTTAGGTTAGGATTTTACAAAGAACCTTTTAAGGTTCCACAAAAATGATGATCTTAATGAGGGTATATTCAATCTAATGATTAATCACCCTAACAAGAATCTTTGTGATTCAAAATCCTATACATAAAATTTTTAGTAATGTAAATAAGATTTTAAAATAAATGAATATACCTTTATTATGAAGAGAACATAGCTCATGGTCTAAGACATACCTTTGATTTGTTTCTTAACAAATCTTGTAGGATATAAATTCTTGAAGAGTTTCCTTTCCAACTTCAAGCATGCTATATCTTGTGAGGTCTTCTTCATAACCCTTGAGTATTCAACAAGCTTTCCGAAATAACAAAAATATAAAAAGAAAGGTTATTAGCATATAATACAAACACATCTTGATGAGAGAGGAAACCAACCATAAAAATATAATACAAGGAGTAAGATACGTATATTTGGTAAAATGGTGAGGGCTCCCTCTTAATCCAATCTCGAGGGATACCTATAACTTCATCACAAGAATTCAAAAATGTTATGTCAAAGAAAGTTAGACCTACAAGTACTAGAAATCAAAACATAAATGAAAATAATTCAAAACTTAGAAAAGAGGAATAAGATAGATAAGAGAGAGAGAGGACTTAGTAGTGTAAATGCTTGATTTCTGATTCTTCAGCCTTATACTTCTTGGGTGATTCTTCATTGGAAATATTTTCTTGATCCTTATCTCTCCTTTTATTCCTTGGATTATCAGGACAATTGTTTCTATAATGACCCATTTTGTATGTTTCCCTGGTAAAAGTTCTGGATGTTTTGACCAACATCGGTCAGAGATGTGACCAAGCTTCCCGCAATAGTCACATTTTATCAAATCACATCCTAGACCCAGATTCTTAGGTCTCTCTTGTAGCTTGAAAGGTAGAAGTCTCCCTTGTCCATTTTTCCCCAAGCCCTCACCTTCTCGGTATCCCATGGCTTTCATCATCAATAAGCCTTTCCTTTCAGGGATCACACTTGGTTTCTGACTGGAAACTTTTTCAGATTCTGAATCACTTTCCAGTGATATCAGTAAATCAATATTGTCTTCAGCTTGAGATTTAGAAAAGGAGCCAATGGGTTCCCTTGTTGACTTTGGTGAGGAAGAAAGAGAAGAACTAATTTGAGGAGAAAGTGTAGGCTTTTTTCCATTGAAAGTTGCATCTTTCATAAGAGGACTGCTTCCTCTTTTATTTCTCTTCAAGTCTTCTAATTCCGATTGCAAACCTTGTTTGTCGCTCTCAAGTGCTTCCACCATTCTCCGCAACGCATCATTCTCATACCGATATTGTAGATTGAACTCTTTGAGTTCCCTTAGCTTTGACAGCTGCCGAGTGTTCTTTCCCATCTTGTACCTACAAAGAACTAGCTTCTCTGATACCAATTGATCTGAATGCAGAACTTGATCTACTTAGTTCTATTCCAGAGATTGACTATAGGGGCATTTACTGGATATGTCACCTTTGATAAAAGATGAGATCCAGAGGCTACCTGGCCCTTTACAGACTCTGGCTTTATAATTTGTAGAGATTAACACACATGTTCTGAAAATGCGGAAATTGCCCAAAAATTTTCCTATTTCTTGTACAAAATGTGAATGGCTATTACTTAATAGTTATTTTATGCCTTAACTGTTAGGATATGAAATAATTTAAAGGTAAATCTATGAATGTTAGATTTATCCATTTCACATCAAATCATATAAACACGACCATAAGTCAAGAAATTGATGACGAAGTTCGTCCCTCCTGGACTACATCTTCGGGTCCACTTCAATTTGTGCATCTGTTCTGATTAGAGAAGTTTAAAGAGTTGGTTACATTGGAATCTACCAGTTGATCAGTGCTCGCAGACACTACTGGTCAATGTGGAATTAAATCTCTCTGGAACAACTTCTCAACGCCTATCTTCGATCTTGAATAGGCCCACAGATGGCCAAGATACGCTTTAGATAGCAGGCATGCACAAACTTGGATTTTGAAGCAAAGGACCTCTGGAATGCTATGCTTTGTAGTTGAATCGAATTTGATGATGTCTCTATGAATTTTTATTCCTGCATAAAACTTCAAAAAAGAACTCTCACAATGTTGGTGAACTCCACCAATGTGATCTCGTACATCAAATTTCACTACCATGCTTCATAAGCATCTCACATGCACTTCGAATGTACTCCTCTCCTTTGAGGTCTCCCTCCTCCTTTGAGGTCTCCTCTCCTTTGAGGTCTCCTTCTCCTTCGAGGTCTCCTCTCCTTTGAGGTATCCTCCTCTTTTAAGGTCTCTCCCCCTTTTACAAAGAACTTCCTTCTCTTTTTATAAAAGGAGTTCACTAAAATATGGCAATTATAATGCTGCCTTCTTCAATCTCAAATGACCAAGTTTAGCTTTTGGTTGAGATTATTTAGTGATGAGATCTTTGAATTCATCTTCATACATGAACCTATGAATTAGGTTCCCAAGGCTTCGTGTTGAAATAACTTCGAAAACCCACTTTAGAACTTTGGATAAAGTTAACTCCTGGTGGTCAGGCTAACCGGGCAGAAGATCTGACATTCTACATGTGCACAGGTGGACAATCCTATGGTTGTTGTCTTCTTTCTATTGCATAAAAAACTCTGTGTTTATATTTGATTTCCAAATCCACATTTAGACTTTGGATAAACAACTTAACCCGACTGCTTTGCGTTTGTATTAAATTACAAAACCCACATTTTGACTTTATGATATAATTTCATATCATCAGACGGGTTGCAAACCGGGTGGAGGCTTGACTCCCGACATGTGAACAGGCGGCAGGTGCGATGTAACACCTTACAGTCTTTGTTGGCGGTCTTCGCTGGCGGTGTGGAAACTCTGTTATAATAAATCCCGACGCGGTTTACAAACTCTGCGTTTGCATTAATACAAAGTCCGCGGAGTTTTTGATATGTTTATACCATTACACCCGAACCTTATCATAAGGTTTTACACCATGGTATATCTCGAACCATAAAACCTTTGCGCTAAGGTTCTAAAACCTGAACCTTTAATGATTTGTGCTCCAAAGGTTTTTAACCAATCATCCGAACCTTTACAAAGGTTTATGGTATAGTTTAAACTTTGCGCTATAAGGTTTATTAATCCAAACCTAAATGACCGGCGCTTATAAGGTTTTTGATAGGTTTTATACTTAGGCTATCATTTAGCTAGGTGTATTTTCCTTTGACACCTTAGCGGTAGGACTTTGACTTTAGGACTTTAATTGAAATTTAGATCTAAGACCTTAGATCTAGGTTTAGTCCTTTTTACCTTAGGATTTTCTTATCCTTAAAGGTTTACAAAGTGGACTTACAATCATTTTAGACCTTAACATTATTAAGACTTAGGATAAATGTGTTTCCTTAAGTCTTTTACAACTTTTTGTGTTTATGTCGCAGGTCGACATTATGATGTCCTACTTTGGTGCTTTGAAGCATCGATGATGATATCGATATTACCGATACTGATGGCGATATTGATGTCGAAATTGATGTCGATACTGATGTTGATATTGATGTCAATATTGATGTCGATTCTGATGTCGAGCATTTAAACTTGAGTCGAAACACCTGCTTTATTACATTATCGACAATTACTAATTTCCAAATGACCATCTTGGTCATTTAGGTAATTTTGATACAATTTTAATAATCTAAAATTGGATCACTTAGATAGTTATATTTGATTCCTTGGTCCTTTGAACTTCTTGAATCTTCCCTTATTCTTGTGATGAGTGGAATAGGAATTTGAGCTGTTCTCCTCTTCATTCTCCTTGTTTCTTAATAATTATATTCCGGATTCTTCTTGACTACATGCATTCCATAATTGCTTGAATTTTTTAGTATCCTTCCAATTGTTGATTCCTGAAGCAATGTCACTCCATGATGTTGGTAGTCCTAGAAGCACATTAATTGTGAGCTCCTTTTGAGGTACTATTTCATCTATTTCATGGATTTCATCTCTGATTCTAGCTATTTTTACAAAGAAGGATGTCATAGTATCATATTTTGTCATCCTCATAGTTCTTAGTTCATTCTTGAGGCTTGAAATTTGACCGATGTTCTTTATTGTGAATAATTTGGATATTGAATCATACATTTATTGAGTGTAATATATGTTGTATATATATGGAATGAGGTTGTTCTTTATTCCATCCACTATTAGGCTCGTGGCCAATATTTTTGTTTCTATAAACTTTTATTTCTTAGCTTCTCTTTATTCATTTGTAGGCTTATTTACCTTTCCTTTGACTAGATACAAAACTTTATTCTTCTCGAGGTTGATATCTATCCTCTTTTTCCATGCCCTATAGTTGGAGGCTCCTTCTAGTTTGTTTTCTCCATTCAATGAGTTATACATGGTTCTTGAAGATAGTAGGCGTGTCCCCTTATATTATTACTTTTTCTTGATAACCCTTATACAACTTCTTAATATTCCTTATAGTAGATATTCAGGTTTCCTTTTTCCTTTTTCTTCACCTTAGGTCTGATACCATGTTGGAAAATCACAAAGGCAAAAATATTTTCTTATGTTGATAATTACTTTTGATATTATTATTTTATTATTAACTTTATTATGTTCTTCTTTTATATGTGTTTCATCAATCAATTATCAAAACAAAACAAGAAGATCAGGGACACCAGCCTGGGAAAAAACCCTATATAGGGGAAAACACAGTCAATAACTCTTCCTTCAGTAGATTCATATGACAGTAAGACAACCAAGACCCTAGACCAACAAACCTTCCTCCTCCACCTAGTCATCCATTCTTCCTTGTAAATGCCATCCCTTCAGAGTGCAACTATAATCCAGAACTTTGATCCAGCAGCAGAATTTTCGGCCTAGCTATTCTAGAATTTCGACCTCCCTAGCAACTGCAGAATTTGGCCTTCTAGCAGAACTCCATAACTTCACACGTGTGGGATAATATAGAGAGAAATATACTTCCTTTACAAGATAATTACCTTCTTCTCCTTTGATATCCCTTGCCTTCTCCTTCCTTGGAATTTTTACCATTTACTACACCCAGCTACTGCAATTTTACTGCAAATCGAGCTTGTTGTGAGTATGTAACAAATGAGGTCGAGTTGCTCCAATATATAGGCTTCTTGTGAGGTCAAATTACCTTTTTTGAGGCCGAATTGATCTTCTTTGAGGCTGACTTGGTGGAGGAGGACTAAATGACCTATTTTACAATAAAATAATTTTCTTTCTTGACAAATAATTCCCAATAAGGGTTATTTACGATATGACATGGACAAGGACACTTGACATAAACCATAGAGGTCTACAATGGAGACCTTTACCTAAAAAAAGTGACCCAAGCATGAAACTCGTGCTTTAATAAGTCAATTTTTATAATAATAAAAAATCATTTTTCTTTCTTTTGATAAATACATCTCATTATGACTCAAGTACAATTATGAAGACTGAATCTAGTTAAATTCTTCAACATGAACTAAGTCTAATCTGGTTTTTGTGGCAAAATTATTTTCTTTGTGTGGTTTCACTCGATGTGAATTCCTTTTTGAAAGAAGTTTTGTACATTTCAGATTGTCTTTCTAACTTTTAGGAATCAAATTTTCATCGGATTCAAGATTCTATTTTAGTTGATTCATCCCCATGCAAAGTTCTTGTACCTAAGATGGGTTTGGAGCGTAAATCTCTCATAGAAGCATGTAACTATAAAAATAATCATTTCAAAGACTATATTTTTCCAAAGTAATAATTTCTATCAGATGCATTTCAGAATATTCATCTCCTGGTTTTTCTTGTGAATGTTATACGGTTAATTTTTTTCTTCATCACATCTGAAATCCTCTTGAGTGCTAGTGAATGCATGTTATTGTGTGAATCAAATTCTTCTTTGTTCATTGTATTCTAACTAGTTTCATGTGTTTTCTATACTTCCATTATTTTTAACTTCTTTCGAAGATTACGATGCTAGTGCAGTGTGTATTTAGTTACAAGAAAATGGTTTGTTATATTCATCACATGAGTAATATGATAGTTCTAGAATTCAAATCATTTGCAAATATGGTCAAATTGTTCTATCTTTTTTGTCTTCCAATCAAGAATATCATGCCACAAACGGTCCATTTGATCATAATTTTAACTGGAATTCTCTTTATCATTTTCCCAACAGTATATCCAATGATAGTTGTTTCACATTGATTATTTTGTATGGTTCATCTCACCATTCAGATACTTGTCAAGCAGTTGAGGCACTTCATCCTCTGCTAATGGTTATGTCAGGCCCTCACTATCTTGACAAGGTCATCGAATATGATCAAACTCATTTTCCCTTGCAATATTATCATCCTAATCCCATGATTTTAATTAAAAAATCATATTGTCAAGGATTCCATAGTTTTCAAAAGGATTGTCTCAAATTTTACGATATAATCATCGAATGGTTGGAGTAATTTTACCCAGCAAGCTCCATCGCAGATAACAAGTTTCGATCTTTTATTATGCTTGCTAAGGTGGGAAATACAATTGAAGATACATTCCCAAGAAGCTTTTGAGGCTCATTTAATAATGGTTCTCATTGAAAAGGTAAGAATGCAAGATGGTTAGAAGGAGTGGTTATGACACATCTTTCTGCTGACATGAAAGACCTTCAATTTATTGTGCAACTTATTCAATATCTTATCATTTCTATTTCAGACTATTTTATATATGTTGTAATTGATCATATCTTTGTGTATGAAGGTTGGGAGAAGCTATGGTTGCTACATTGGAAGTTTCATTATACATGACCCTAACCTTCTAGCTGGTTACATTAAGAGTAGGTCTGGCTTCATATTAGTTTCCCTTGTACATGCATCCTGCACTCATTTTTTCTAGTCTTTCTTGTGTTTTCTAACTTTTGTCTTGCATTCTATTTTGGTTTAGCCTCCTTTTTTTTCGTCTTTCTAGTTGTGTCTCCTTGTTGTGTCTTTTCTTTTGTGTTTTTTTTAACAAGACTTCACATGAAGGATGTTCCCTTTGGCTCAAAAGACAATGTGGCAAAATAAAAAAGTTCTTTGTGATACTGCAACATTTGGCTAACCTTTAGTCCTTCTTCTTCACCTTGGTTACACCTTTTGGTCAATGATGTTCTGATGGAAAATATGATCGTTGCATAAGGAGATCCTTGTGTTTAACCATGATGTATGTGTCTATTTTGGAAACCCCATGACTGTACTTGGTTCCTTATGTTTCAGTGTTTTCCATGCTTATCTAGTCAAGTAGAGAAGGACAAGGGGGAAAATATAAACGAGCAAACCAATATCAGAGGTCTTATATATGATTCTCTAAAGGAACAACCTTTTCTGCTCTTAATAATTCAAGATCCCTCTTCCTCCAATGAAATTAATAAGTGTTGATATATAGTCCCTTATAAAATAAATAAATAAAGGGAGAAAGAAGAGAAACTATTCCTATGCAGAGAGATGAAGCAAGAAAATCCATCGGGGTATTTTCCAGGCTCTCTAGAAGTGGAAAATGTTTATATTCCTGAAGTGACTCTACCAAGGTACTGTCTAGGCCTACTGGCAGCGAAGCAACACCAGAGATGAAAAATTATACTCTAAATATCTTGAGCTCGTGAGCAACATTACCCTTCTCCTTATTCAAAAAATTGCAATATAATTTCCTTTCTGATTGTGTTCAATCGAGAAAGGATAAAGGGGACTATGCTTATACATGGGATAATTTTGGAAGCAAAAGTAATCTGAACGATGAAATAATACTCCATGAAGAACTAGACCCTACACGAAATATTTCACCAAGGAAAAGAAGTTGGAGTTCTACTAGTGTGTGGCCAAGTATTGTCACTGCAACAAACACCATCCAAAATTTGGTCTACATTTGAATTTTGGAGCCTACTATGGATCTTGCGATCATTTTTTTCATAATCACTTTATGGTCTATCAAAAGGTTTCAAATTCACTTGCATACATGTGTTCAATCTGTAGCATTTTCATGAGTAAATTATTTTTCGCGAGCTGGAACAGGCATAGTGCAGTCCATCAAGGTAGTTTATATTCAATGTTAAACCTATGTCGAGAATAAGTGCATTCTTTCAATTGATAGTCTCTCACTTTTGGTTGCGATTGTACTTCTATTTCGGTGAGTTTTTCAAACTTCCACTTTTGCGTGCCTTCGCTTTCACGACTGTGGATTTCATGTTTTTTATTGTCACTTTCTCTTTCTTTCACCTTAACTAGTGTCATTTTCATGTTATATTTTTTCTATAATGTGCCTCTTTCATCGCCATTCGTATATCGCAAGGGTAGCTCACAATTTTCTCTTCATATAGAGAATGTCGTCTTTTGGCATGGGAAGTGTCTCTTATCATTTAAATGTAGTTTTGGTTTGATCAAAGGGATAAACTTGGTGTTAATGAGTCATTATTACCATGTAGATATGTATCACACTCATTCCCAAAGTTTCAAGCATTGCCGCACAAGTGTCGTCACTGTTGTCACAAAGTGTACCTTTAGTGTCGCACTAGGGAAAAGTTGTCGCATTGAGGAAAGTATTTTTTTCACGTGTTATGAGTGATAAATGTTGTATAATAAACTACTCCAAGTGTGTGATCATGCTCAAGCTTTTCCATTATTCACTTTAGTCTCACTGATCCCACACTTAGCCAAATCCGAAAAAGTGCCCTCCTAAGAAACTTAACCTCACTCCGCCCTCCTAAACTGTGCATTGTGTAGTCTCAACCCTCAAGGCTCAACCTTTCCTCTTGAAAATTAACACTTCACAGTCATAATGCCAATAATTGACCCTTCAACTCCATAATTGTCCAATTTCTACCCCAATCAGCCACAACTGTGCACTGTGTAGTGTCAAGCCTCAATTTTCCAACCTAACATCTTGAGCTATGTAGCTATGAAATCCATGAGACTATTCTCCCTCTAGAACTGTGAATTTGGAAACCTCAAGCCTCAAGCCTCAAGCCTCAATATTGAGCCCTTGAACCCCTCAAATTCCCTATCTCCCACATTATTCTCCTACTAGAACTATGCATTTGGAAATTCCAAGCCTCAAGCCTTAACCTAGAGCTCTTGAACCCCTCAATTGCGTAGTCACCTAGCCTAGCCTCTCAAAACTGCACATTGGGAAACATCAAGGCTCAAGTCTGAAGCTTGACCTTCTATGTCCCTCAACTTCACAACCTCTTAAGTTTGTCCTTACAGAACTGTGCATTGGGAAACCTCAAGCCTCAAGCCCCAACCTTGAGCTCTTAAACCCATCAATTGTGCAATCCTTTGACCCTAGCCATCCTGAACTTCACATTTCTTAGTATCAAGCCTTAGTCCTGGACCTTGGCCTCTGAAACTGTGTAATCCATGATTGATGCACTCAATCAGGCACTCGGTCTCAGCCCTAGTAAGTGATTTCATGAAACATGTTAGATTAGGATTTTACGGACTGATGAAAACTTGCCATGAGTGGTTTTCAGTTGCAGTTACTCTATTGTATCATGAAAAGATGATGATGGAGGAAAAGGAGAAGGAAACCATGCTAGAAGAAACCTATGGAGTTGAAGAGATAAGATGATCATCATGTGAGAATACAAAGGGATGTCAAAGTACAATAGAAGATCAAAGGTTAGGGTTGCATGAAGACTCCATACCGATTCACAACCCTTTGGAGGGTGGATATGAAGAAAAAATTGTATCCCTCATGAAGACAAAGTATTGGATACATATTTATTAAATATAAAGAAACAAGAAGGAGAGCTTGGCACTACCACATCATCAAGCAATCCATGTCACCAGTTTCATGGCATGTCCTGTCACGAGTCATCATTTTCCACATCATTAGTGGATTATATAAATTCAATATTGGAGAGATGTAATGTAAAGTGGAAGTCTAAGATTCATATATGTAATGTGAAAAGTCATGTAGGAAGTCAAAAGGTCACTAAGAAATCAAACAGTCATGAGGGTAGTCCAAGAGTCACAAGGGAGGGTATGGATACCCCGTTTGTTATATATACACCCTCATAAATCATGCAAAGGAATGTTCACCTTAGCTCGTCCTATCGGGAATTAGAGAGAAAGATAATTATTTTGGAGGAGAAATTGACTTCTTTAATGCTTCCTTATTGGGGCTTGTGGTGTTCATTGTCTTGATGTATCTTAGAGATTTTTCTTAATTCAGAAACTCGATGAGCGAGCACACTTTCATGCATATGTCAGAAATATTGTAAGACTATTATTTGAATTTTTGTGATGTATGTTGTTTTCATTTGTACTAAGGAAATTGAGGTATTTTTGTACCTTTGGTACTGTTGTAACCGCTACACACCCTCCAAATTTTTCCCCTTTCAAATTTTTGAGCCGCTAACCTTTCGGAAAAGATAGAGTCTGATCCAGGTCCACTCTTTTAAAATACCAAGTCGCAAAGTCACAGAACCAATTAAACCAAATTTTTGTGAACTTGCGACCTTGCGACCCTTAGGTCGCGAAGTCGCAAGGTCGCATGTAATTCTAAAACAAAAGAATCACGACCATGTGACCGTGCAACCTTGCGACCCCCAGGTCGCTAGGTTGTAACGTCG
The DNA here is from genome assembly GCA_034641835.2 of Pinus albicaulis. NCBI lineage: Eukaryota > Viridiplantae > Streptophyta > Pinopsida > Pinales > Pinaceae > Pinus > Pinus albicaulis. The sequence goes on along the minus strand of CM076584.1, from coordinate 1,505,592,621 downwards.
CAAGGTCACACATCTCATTGACCTGACCTTATTTGTGACCCAACAACCCTCATTAATTGACCGCTCATGTGACCCCTTTATAAATAAAAGGGTCATGTAGGTCGCAATAGACCTGCGCAACAGAGCAAAAAAACGCCTCTAACAAGCCAACTGGAGCGCGTTTTTTCCCAGGTAAGTTGCCTAATCCTCCTACTATTTCCTTTTTGGTTGATTTTTTCCACTCTTACCCTTGCTAGTGTCTATTAGACCTCATCCTAGCTTCTTTTAAACCACTCAATAGCTCTGTGTAGAGGTTTCACCCTCCCCTTATGTTTACTTCTTTGTTTGCCCCCTCTGGAAAAGACCTCCTTACACCAGTATGTATCAAGCTCCCTTCCTAGCCCACTTGGAGGAAAATCCTCAAGGCCCAGATGTGTTCTTTCCACTTGATGTGTTGCATGATCTCACCATTTATGCCCTATGGGCCTAAAATCGCCGCGTAACCCATCGACAGAGCCCTAGCGCGACCCCGCGACCTGGTCGCTAAGTCGCGAGGTCACCAAGTCACTCATCACCTAGCACCAGCCCACCACATGACCCCACGAACTAGTAACCCAGCGACCTAGTCACAAGTCACCAAGTTGCCAAGTCGCATTTCCTTGAGAATTCGCATCAATGTGACCTAGCAACCCAGCGACCTGGTCGCAAGGTTCCAGGTCACGTTTCTTTGAAAGTTTGATAGTGTGACTTAGCGACCCAATGACCTAATTACAAGGTCGCCAAGTCATACGTCTACCCATTTCCCTGAATCATAGTTAAGCAGAAGCAGTAGCATCCTAGGTATCTATAATTATGTCATATGTCTTATCGTGGGACTGTTTCATGAATATTCTAGGGAACATCGAAGCCAAGCTTGAGTGTGTGTCCATCTCTTCAGCCTCAAGCGATATGGGGCCCCCGACAGTGTGAAAAAGAGGCAAAAGTCCTGAAGTAGAAATTTTAGAAGAATGGATGCCTCCTTCCCCTCCCCCTATTGATGGAGACACCACTTGTGTGTTTAGGAAAGGAGATAGCATGAATTGGTATCAGGTATACCAAGAGTTCACGAAGCCTGAATTTCCAGAAGACCTCCTAGACCGGCATGTGTATGTTCAGGTCAAGAGGTCTAAAATACACTACGCAGGGTCCCATCCACCCATTTTTCCATACGCAGAGATGATCGAATGGACCTTGCAAAAGTTCAAATCCAAAATTTGGGTCATTCGAGATCATTCAGGAAAGTCATTTGCAAATCTGAAAGGGCAGGATGTGGAAGTTTACTATGAACTCCCCACCCAGGAACAGACTTTCAACGCTGAATGGGCTACTAATCATGTAGTCCCCATACCCGAGACCTTAAGGGTATGGTGGGAGGACATGGAAAAGTTCAAGTTCAGGAAGGATCAGGAATATAAAACAACGGGCCTCAAGAGAGTCTACAAGTTGGTGGTGGAAATATTATGCAGGATGTATGGCCGACAAGATGCCACCACCTTCAATGGTACATGGGTTTCCCTCATGTACGTTGTTACCACATATGGAACCCGCTTCAACTAGGCCAACCTAATAGTAGCAGCCCTCAGTTTAAACATATCATCAACGCAAGCACCCGACGAAGGGTGTGCATCCGAATTCTATATGGCCTCCTATCTGTTGGACGCAGTATGCGCGAGATGTAAATTTACTAGATGGTCTCATAACTGGGATGCAGAGCGTGGCGGGCTAATCCACAAAGTGTTGCAGGTATTCTCGGCCTCTAAGTACAAGCAAGATATAGAGTCGATCTCACATAACCTCATCCCCATGCCCTACAGAAATTTTTTTACAAGGATGCCCCATGCATGTCCAGGTGAGCCATTGAGACAATAACCCAAGTGGCTAACTGGTTTCCTATCATAGATAGCACTTTCATCCAGGCCTTTGGGTCGCTCAAGGCACCCCACGCACTACCCCAGTTCATCACTGACAAATTACTCCTCCAAGAAGTATGATACCAGATGACGGGCGGATTTTCAAAGGTTCTCACCAAGGGCAAGAAAAAACCATGCCCTACCCTTCCGCTTACTATTGGTGCCTACATAGTCAAATATTTCAGGGAAGGAGAGGCTGAGGCTGAGGAAACCAAGGGTTTTCATTTTCCACCCGTATCACAATGGACATATGATCTCGAAAGAATCATCCCTGCACATTGCAAGAGGGCCAAATTCAAATGGAGTTCCCAGCACACGGAGTGCCCAGCCAAAGATCAAATCAAGAACTGGTACAATAAGGACAGGGAGGCTGCTCCAGAAGAATTGATTGATCAAGAGGAACAAGATAATCAAACTTTAGAGGAAATAATCCACACGCTAGGGGGAGCCTCATCTTCCAAAGCCAACAAACCAAGGACTGATACAGGCGGTAGTCTTTCTAAACAACAACAGGAGCGAAGAGACAAAGAAGCTAAGGCACAACAAGAAGCCGAGGAGAAGGTGAAATAAGGGGAACTCAAAATGACCTAAGATGCCCAAACACAATAGAAAGAAGATGATAATAAAAATAAACAACTGAGGGAAGAGCAGAAAAGGAAGCAGGGAGAAGAATCCCGCAGGAAAAAGGAGGAAGAGGAAAAGAAGAGGAAATAAGAGGAAGAGCGGAAAGAGGTAGAGCGCAAGCTAAAGGAAGAGTAAAAAAAGAGAGGAGATGAGTGCTATTTTAAAGAAAAATAGGATAAAGTAGAAGTTGAGGAAAAGAGGAAGGAGGAAGAAATCCAGAAATCGAGGGAAGATTCCTCCAAGGAAGCGGAGGGTAGCAAGACACCTCCTCCAGAAACAGGGAAACAGACAGAGTTTCCACACATCGAGGTGCCTCAGAAAACCCCTATGAAAAGTGTATGCTTTACTCTCTCGGAACCTGGCACCTCTGAGGAACAGGAAGATGAAGTCTTGGATCTGACAAGGCTAACCTATGACCAGTTCACACACAAGATCAGGAAAGAGAAGAGAAGATGTCTGGCGCGGAACCCTGCCACACCTCTTGCAGCCACAATGGAAAAGGACATAGTCTTGGATACCAGGACCAATCCAATTATGATCACATCAGTGGGAACCACCTTTGTGGTGGCCATAAAGGAAAATTTTAGTAGGATGAGCAGACAGATTCTCTCTTTACAGAACAAGCTACAAATTTCTAAGCAGAAAGCAGCTCAGGTGGAACATAATAAGAGAGGGTTGGAGGAACAAATTCAGAGGCTACATTCCACAGCCACCCAACCCAATGAATTTCCACTCACCATTCAAAGGGAGTTATGCACTCTGGAAGCCACCATGAAACAAGTATATGAAGAGATGTTCATAATAAAACAGATAGTCACTCCACTACTTTGGATAGTATGCTAGAATGTTCAAGTATATACCCATGCCATAGGCTCCTGACACACTACCTAGAAAGGATTGGGCCTGCACCCAGAATGAAAAGGTTCAGATTAAAATGAAGATACAGTCCAAAGATAAGCTAGTTAAGGATTTGGAGAAAGTAATGTCTGCATATGAGCATTTGATCAGTGGAATTGATTCAATGGTCGAAACCCACCACATTCCCTCTCTAGGTACATTGGACATTGAGAAAATGAGAGAAGAGGTTTCTCAGGACATTCAAACATTCCTGCAACCCATGAAGCAAGCAACTACCTCTCAGGATCTTCCGGCCTCACAGGAAAACTTCTTTCAGTTCGTTGTCACTCCGGTCTGAATCTACACTAAGCTGGCTTCGCTATCAAATCAGATCGCAGTGAAAAGGCACACCTTGGTCCCAGATGCTCTTGAATGCTTCCATAGACTGAAAGAAGACACTCCCCAGGTAACTTCGGTTGCTGTAGATTACCTAGCATGGAAAAATCACCTCAAATATCAACTACAATTAGACGTACCAGACATCACAATCACACAGTTGCTTCCTTGACCAAGGAAGAGGGACAAGTCGCAGGTCGCAACACGTGGGAAGTCGCAGGTTGCAACAGCCAAAGGGTCGTAGGTCGCATCAGGAGTTGGGGTCACAAGTCTCAAATGTCCCTCAGGTCACAGAGTATTTCAACAGTCGGGAATGCGAAAAGTCAGGGATGCCCAAGGGTCGATTTTGTTCTATAAATACTCCCTCCGAGAAATTGTAAAGGATATTTTTTGGGACTCCAAAGGAGCAAAGAGAATTGTATAACATTGAATAAATATTTTTGAGAATGAATACAAACAAATTTTTTGATTCCACTCTTGGATCTAATGAGGACTCGTGTGTTAACATTTTGAATATTTTGTCTCATGTATTAGATATCTTTTGATTAACTGATATTTGTTTTCTTCTTATATCATTTATATGTTTTCAGCTCACTTAATGTGTTAATGGCATAGGGTTATTTAATTGAGATATTTTAGCAACTTTGTTATTAACATTATTTTATCTTTGTAAATGCTTAATGAATTGAAGGGTGTTTTGACCATAAATAACTATTTATTCTATGGTTTGAACAACTTTTACAAGCATGACCCTAATGATGTGTTGCTAAGAGAATTTCCTTTGGCTACATGTTTTAACTCGCTTTTGCTATTTGTAATGGTTCATCAAGACTCATCAACCATTTGTCTTGTATTATTTTAATAATCGTGTGTTCATAGGTCTACAGGGCTTGTTTGTGTCCGAGAAAAAGAACATTTAGCAGTAGCCAAACCCACACCCCAGACGGGATCCCTATCACAAACGGTTTAGAGTCTAATTGGGACTTTATATCGGGTAGATCCCTTATTTTTGGCCAAAAATTTATTCCCGTCAACAGATTTGGTGCTAGAAGGAGGCCCTGATGGCAGGCTTCGAGCACACAAGTAGCATCCTGTTGCAAACCCCGCAGGGGGATATCATGTATGAAAATACTGGTCCTCCGCCCCCTGAAAATTCCCTAGAGGATGAACCCCCTTATTATGAGATCACTACAGACCAGTTGAGGGCTCTATGCTTGATCACCTGTGATCTCATCAGAGGCTTTCAAAACGTCCCAGCCACTGGTTCCCTAGCCAACCCTCAAACTCCTGCATCTCATCAAACTCGTCAGGGGGTCCTGGTCAATTCCATACCTCAGCTGATAGGTCTTATGATCGAATATTATACAGATGCAGTCGAGTGTAACTCAGCAGAGTCCCCTAACATTCCTCGAGGGATTGAAGGAGGCAGCCCTGAAATTATTGAAACCCAACCTGACGCTGGTCCTCAACCCAACCAACCTTTGAATGATGACACTCAAGCAAATAACCAGCTTGGAGGAGCAACCAGGAGGGGCCAGGGAAACAAGGGTTGGGGAGACAAAGGCCGTGGACAAGGAAGTAATATGGGCCACCCCCACCCCAACTAAAACCAAAACAAATTTCCCTTCCTTTATAACTGGAGAAATATTAGGAACGTAGGAAACACCATGAGAAATCAAGACATGCACTCGCACCATGAGGGCGAAGCCTCTGGGTCTGGCATGGGGAGTAATTCCGAGTATGAAATAGGACATATCTACATACCGCACCACCAGTAGGCTAGGCGTGTGCAGTCGCTGGCTTGGATGGCGCAATCTCCCTAGGCCTCCATGGTCCCCATGCCCCGACACCCTAAGAAGCACCTCCCCAAGTTTGACCCTGAGAAGGGTGCGCTGGCCGAAGATCACATAAGAAACTTCTACTTGGCCTTGCAAATGATGAGAGTGTAGTATGATGATGTAGCATGCCGGCTCTTCCCTCATGCCTTATAAAATAAGGTTGCTACATGGTACCGTTCTCTCCCTGTTGCTTCCATTTCTTCCTGGGAGCAATTTCGCCGCACCTTCCTCCAGAAATTTTCGGAAGACAAGACTCCTTCCATGCTCCTTACAAAGATTATTACTTTGAAGTGCCAGAAGAAGGATAAATTCAAAGAATTCAAACAACGCTTCGCTACTATAATGAAAAAATTCCCTCTGAACATGGCCCTAGATGATTCCATCACCATTGATTACTACACAAGGGCTCTCCCTCGAGATATTTTTGTGTTCATAAAACGCGAAGCTAGAGCTACCCTAGCGGAAAATTACACCACCCCCCTTGCTATCGAAAAGGACATGTTTTCCATAAGATCCATTGATCACGGTAGTCGGGATGATCCCAAGCCGGCCACGAAGAGAGCCCAAACTCCCAGTGAATCAATAGCATGACCACCGTGGTGAATTAAAATTTAGAATATCACACCCAGGGGATTTAGAGGAGGAGGTTATTTCAGATAAGGAAGAAACCTCTCCCCTAGATGAGGATATGGGTTCCACTGTCCTTGCCTTTGAGGTGGTCCATGGGGAAATACCCCCTCTTACAACTGAGATAAACTTGGCTGACGACCCTCAAACCAAACCCCCACAGAATTATAGCTTGAGAAGCAAATGCCCGGGCCCAGAACAATCCTTTGAGGAAAAAAGAAAATCTTTCTTAGGGAAAATCCTGCCACCAAACAAAGAGAACCAAGCCGCAACTCCCGAAAAATCTAGCCCAACCAATGCCCAAGTAAACCAAAAGGATATATCATCATCAGGTTCTCCAAAAGCCTCCACCGAACCTATCTCACACCCATATTCCGGGTATAACATTATCTAAGACATGAAGAAGACGCAGGCCAACATTTCCCTCTACGAACTCGCTCGCATTGCTAATCAGCGAGATCTTATCCTCAAAGAATTTCCCAACCCACCGATGACCAAACCCGTGAGTACCACATCTGCCCAACCTGTTGCGAGTCCCTAATCTACCTTGAATGGTGTTAATACAAACTCCAAGGGATCCACACCCCCTTCCTCCTATCCTTTGAGATCTTCAACTTCAATATCCATAACTTCCTTGTCGATTCTGGTGCATCCACAAATGTTATGCCCTTGTCTGTATGCAAGAATTTAAACATCTTCCTCGAGAAAAATGACGCCAGGATCATTCAAATCGATATATATGTGGTTCTTTCCGTAGCGTATGTTGAATAACGTCATCATCCACTTATCCTCTGACTCTAGGGTGCATCAGTGCATAGACATAGTGATCGTGGACATCTTGAAGCCTATGGTCTTCTCTTGAGCAGAGATTGGTCTAGCAAGCTACAAGGATACTTTTCCACTGACTGGTCTCACATGTGGCTCCCTTACAAGGGTAGGAACAATCAAATCTGGGTCGAAAGTGAGCCTTACATGAAACACACGGTGACCGACCTGGACGCAACTAACGAACCAGTCAATTTCACACAAGAGGAACTCGGTATGTGTTTCTTAGAATATATTTTTGGGTGCTACCAAACCCCTCAATATTCGGTCACTCAATACATCCAGTCAGAACTTTCGTTGGTCATAGAAGAACCCACTGCCCCGAGTACGTCTCCTACGTGCTCAGATAGCCTTGTGAAATCAGAAGATGAAATATGGACCCTGTATTATGACGGTTCCAAAACACATGATGGGGTCAGCACGGGCTATATTCTGTTGGACCCTGAGAAGAACAAGTTTATAATCTCCTTCCAGCTAGAGTTCCAGTGTATAAAAAATACAGTCGAGTATGAAGCATTGATTCTCGGGCTCAAGAAAGCCATAGATCTCAAAGCCAGTTTTTTAAAGGTAATTGGAGACTCTGAGATTATCACCCGTCAGGTATGTAACACCATCCATTGCTTGTCTCCACATTTTAAATGTTACCAGCAAGAGGTATGGTGTTTAATTTCTGCTTTTGATGCTTTCAGTATTAAATACATACTTAGAATCCACAATGCAGCAACTGATACACCTTCTAATGCTGCTGCTAGGTTCACCCCACTTAGAGATTGATTTTCTATTGAAATTATTTACAAGCCATCCATACTAGACAATGTCACTAATCTGCGTGTTTTTAATGATGATCAGAAGGTACTGAATTTCATGCTCAATATGGACGTGTTCAAGGACATAGTTATAGAAGAAGATGATCATGATCACGCCTTGCAAAAGGAACAAGAGAATTGTAAGGAAAATCCCATACCCAAAGGGATCGTGTCGCTCGAAAATTTGTTTGATTTAAAGAACCATTTTTGAGGGCATCCCAACACAAAGGTGCAGAGTTCCACTTTAGTGCACCAACAAATAAACCTTAGGACTAAAAAGGAACCCAAATTCGTCAACCTCGGTAATAAATGCACCCCTCAGGAGAGCCAATCTTTCACTGAGTTATTCAAGAAATACCGAGATGTGTTTACCTGGACATATGATGAGCTACGAACATATGACACACGAATCATTCAAGACGTGATACCCATGAAAGAAGGAGTGAAACCATTCCATCAAAAGCTGAGAAAAGTACACCCTACTTTAGAGCCGATGATCCAAAAGGAACTGAAGAAACTCTTGGATGCGCGTATAATTTTCAAAGTCCGGCATTCAACTTGGGTGTCAAATTTGGTTCCAGTTCATAAGAAATCCGGAGAAATCCATTTATGCGTAGACTTCCGAAATTTGAACAAAGCTTCGAACAAGGAAAACTACCCGATGCCCCCTATGGAGTAGATCCTTCAAGCAGTATCGGGGTCGGAAATTTTCTCTTTATTGGATGGTTTTTCAAGTTATTACCAAGTACTAGTGGCTAAACTCGACCGGCTAAAAACCACATTCAGAACTAAATGGGGAACTTTCACATTCAGACACATGCCCTTTGGCCTGATCAATGCTAGCACAACTTTCCAAAGAGCCATGGACATCACCTTCCGAGGCCTCACAGGGAAAAGCGTGGTAGTATACCTTGACGATGTCACCGTATTTTCGAAGCGTAGGTGTGACCATTTACATCACCTCAAGCAGATTTTTGAAAGGTGCTGAAAATACGCGAACTCACTAAACCCGAATAAAAGCATTTTCACCGTCTCCGAAGGAAATATATTGGGGCACATCATAACCTAGGATGGCATAGTGGTGGATCCAGAATGCGCAAAATTCATCGCCCAAATTCCTTCCCCAAGTGGCAAGAAGGCCATGCAGTCTTTCCTTGGAAAAATCAACTTCATGCAAAAATTTATATCAGACTTCGCCTAAATAGTGAAACCTCTGCAAGGTATGATCAAGAAGAACGCAAACTTCAAATGGAATTATCCCGAGAAATAAGCGTTCAATAAAATCACGCGGGCCATCGCAGAAGCACCTTCCCTTCATAGTCTGGATTTTAGCATAGGCTTTATCTTGTACACCTTCACCTCAGATTCATCTCTCGCGACCATCCTTACTCAGAAATATGGCAACAATGATGAGCGGTCCATATCATTCATGAGCGTAGGATTGCAAGATGCCGAGTTGAATTATCCAAATATAGACAAGCAAGCTTACACGGTGTACAAGGTAGTCAAACACTTCAGGCCATATATTTTGAAGAGTCACATCACAATATTTGTACCTCACCCAGTTGTTCACTCACTTTTCATACAACAAGAGCTAGGAAAGAGATGAGGCAACTGGATGACTTTCCTTCAAGAGTATGACCTGGGATTCAAGCCAGCACACACTATAAAGGGTCGAGAACTATGCCAGATGTCCGCGGAAGCCGTAGACTCGCGCGGAAATGAAGAGGAGAGTTGGTAACACGAAATTGACATGTATCAAACTGATAGTACACCCCGACAGAATACCTCCTCATGGTACGGTGATATTTAGCTATATATGAGCCTCGGTATCATGGATCCCACTTTAACCACCCCACAGAAACGTGTAATAAGACTGAAAGCTGCATCCTACCAACTAGTGTAGGTTAAGTTGTTCTGCAAGCACCACAACGAAGTTCTGCTACGTTGTTTGGAGTATGATGAGGCACAAAAATTATTAACAGAACTCCATGATGGTCCAGCCGGTGGGCACTATGCGGGGGACACCACTGCTCACAAGATCATGCACACCAGTTGCTATTGGCCTACTCTGTTCAAATATGCACACGCTTATGTTTGGAAATGCCTACAATGTCAAAATTTTGCCAACAGCGAAATACGGCCGTCCACCCAGTTGCAGTCTGTCGCAGTGGAAGAACCTTTTCAGCAATGGGGACTTGACATGATCGGCGAAGTATTGCCACACTCTTCCAAGAAACATAGATACATCCTCATAGCTACAGGCTACTTCATAAGGTGGGTTGAAGAAATACCGTTGCATCAAATCAACGATCAAGAGGTAATAGCTTTCATCACTCAACACATCATTACCAGGTTTGGCGTTACAACCTCCCTTGTTTTTTATAATGCAACGTATTTTTCATCATTCAAATTACATGATTTTTCTCTAGAAAAAGGTATAGTGCTCAAACACTCTGCCAACTATTACCCCCAGGGAAATGGGTTAGCCGATTCAACCAATAAGAACCTCATTTGTATCATCAAAAAGACTCTTTTGTCCCAACAACAAAATTGGCATAACGCACTCCATAATGCCCTATGGGCTGATAGAGTCACACCCAAATCATATTTGGGCACCTCCCCATTTTTTCTTGTGTACGGAAAAGAGGCTATCCTTCCTCCCAACTTGTCTCTCCCAGCCCTTCAATTATCTCAAGAAACTCATGGCACTCCTTGCCCTGCCGTACAGGCCCACATAGACACATTGTTAAAACTGGAGGAGGAAAGGCTAAAAACCCGGGAAAAATTTTCCATCCACCAGAGTCGGATAAAAAAATGGTTTGATAAGAAGTCCTCTGAAAACAAGGTTTTTGAAGTAGGCGACTTGTCCTAAAATGGGACAAAGCTCACGAAGATAAAGGGAAACACTCCAAATTTTAGGCCCTGTGGACAGGTCCCTTCCAAATCAAAGAAAAGGTCGACTCCCACACATACATGCTACAGACCCTTGAAGGGAGGATTGAGGTCCTCCTGGTAAATGGGCACGACCTTAAACACTAATTCACCTGATAGCCCCAAGGGGCCGTCACTGTACCTTGTACCATAGTTTTGTTTTGTTTTTCATTGTTTTATGTTTTCAATAAATTGCTTGTTTCAAGCAAGCTCTCGGTAAACCTTTCTCTTTGGCACCTCAAGTTGAAGGAGAGATGTAGAAGTTACTCAATTGTCATGCTATGCTGGGATCTATGCTGGTGAAAAATCTCCCCTGGAATGCAAAAGTAGCACAAGCTTGCCTGTGATAGGAACCCAATGGGGAGAATATGACCAATTCCCGATAACAAAGCTTAGGTAGCTTACCTATAATGTTGGCTCAAGGGACTGTTGTACAAAAGAAATATTCGGTGAAATCAGTCGCTAGATGGAAAGGGAATAGAGAAAACCTCAGGTGATGAACAGATATCCAGGAAAACCTAAAATTCCTCGTATATACCAGGAGCAACCTCTCTTGCAAACAAAATAAATCAGGATCCCTCATCCACCCAGGAAATACTTTCCGCAATCAAATAAGTGCCCTGAGCATAGTCAAATAAGTGCCCTGGGCACATTTAAATAAGTGCAATTAGCACATGAATAAAGGGAAAAGGATTGATAAATGCTTCTTACACAGAGAGGTGATACGACGACTCCGTCAGGGTACTGACTAGGCTCGCTGGAAGCAGAGAAATCTCTGTGACTCCTAGGTAGTGACTCCACCGGGACCACCAGGTTTGCTGGTAGCGGAGCAACACAATGAGGAAAAAGTAACTATACCGGATCCTAGAAATCCTTGAAGTTACTCCAACCCTTTCTGTCCGATCTCCAGGAATGAAAAAATGATGGAACATCACCCTGGGACATGCAAACAAGTGGAGCAAGTGCACAAGGTCCTAGGATGAAAGTAGTGGGACCCATGGGGTGAAAGGAACAACCTGTTAAGCCTCCCCGCCCCCCTCAAGATGAAGCACCAGCAGAGATCCTGGGTGCTACAAGTGAATCGCCATTTTTTGTAGCCGCTACAACACCCTCCAAAATTTTTACCCTTTCAAATTTTTGAGCCCCTAACCTTTCGGAAAAAATAGAGTCTGATCCAGGTCCATTATTTTAAAATACCAAGTTGCAAAGTTGCAGAACTGAATAAGCCGAATTTTTGCGACCTTGAAACCACCTAGGTTGTGAAGTCACAAGGTCACATGTAAGTCTAAAACCTAATAATTGCGACCATGTGACTGTGCGACCTTGCGACCCCCAGGTCGCTAGGTCGCAAGGTTGCAAGATTGCACATCTTATCGACCTGACATAATTTGCGACCCTGCGAACCTCATTAATTGAAGGCATTTGCGACCCCTTTATAAATAAAAGGGTCATGTAGGTCGAATTCGACCTGCTCGACGGAGCAAGAAAACACCTCTGACAAGCCAGCTGGAGCGTGTTTTTTCCTGGGTAAGTTGCCTAATCCTCATGCTGTTTCCTTTTTGGTTGATTGTTTCCACTCTTACCCTCACTATTGTCTATTATACCTCATCCTAGCTTCTTTTAAACCACTCAAGAGCTCTGTGTAGAGGTTTCACCCTCCCCTTGGCTTTACTTCTCTGTTTGGCCCCTTTGGAAAAGCCCTCCTTACACCAGTCTATCTCAAGCTCCCTTCCTAGCCCACCTAAAGGAAAAGCCTCAAGGCCTAGATTTGTTCTTTCCACTTGATGTGTTGCATGATCTCACCATTTATGCCCCGCGGGCCTAAAATCACTGCATAACCCATCGATAGAGCCCTAAAGCGACCTCGCGACTCTACGACTAGGCAACCCGGTGACCCCATGACCTGGTCGCTAAGTTGCAGGGTTGCCAAGTTGTTCATCACCTAGTACCGGCCCACCACACAACCCCACGACCTAGTGACCCAGTGACATAGTCACAAGTCGCCAAGACGTGTTTCCTTGAGAATTCACACCGACGCGACCTAGCGACCCAGCGACCTGGTCGCAAGTCACCAGGTCGCGTTTCTTTGAAATTTTGAACTGGCGTGACTTAGTGACCCAGTGACCTAGTCGCAAGGTCACCAAGTCGTAGGTCTACCTGTTTCTCTGAATCATAGTTAAGCAGAAGTAGCAGCATCCTAGGTATCTATAATTATGTCATCCATCTTATCATGGGATTGTTTCATGAATATTCTAGTGAACATCGAAGTCAAGCTCAATTGTGTGTCCATATCTTCGGGCTCAAGCGATATGGGGCCCCCGGTAGTGCAAAAAAGAGGCAAGATTTCTGAATTATAAGTTTTAGAAGAAGGGATGCCTCCTTCCTCTCACCCTATCTATGGAGACACTGCTTGCGTGTTCAGGAAAGGAGATAGCATGAGTTGGTATCAGGTATACCAAGAGTTCACGAAGCCTAAATTTCCAGAAGACCTCCCAGACTAGCAAGTGTATGTTCAGGTCAAGAGGTCTAAACTACACTACACAGGGTCCCATCCACCCATTTTTTCATGCGCAGAGATGATCGAATGGATCTTACAAAAAGTTGACTTCAAAATCTGGGTCATTCGAGATCATTCAGGAAATTCATTTGCAATCTGAAAGGGCAGGATGCAGAGGTTTACTATGCACTCCCCACCTGGGAACAGACTTTCAACGCTGAATGGGCTACTACTCATGCAGTCCCCATACCCGATACCTTAAGGGGATGGTGGGAGGACCCGAAAAAGTTCAAGTTCAGGAAGGATCAGGAATATAAAATAGCGGGCCTCAAGAGAGTGTACAAGTTGGTGGCGGCAATGTTATGCAGGATTTATGGCCGACAAGATGCCACCACCTTCAATGGTACTTGTTTTTCCCTCATGTATGTTGTTACCACATATGGCACCCACTTCAACTGGGCCAACCTAATAGTAGCAGCCCTCAGGTCAAACATATCATCAGTGCAAGCACTCGATGAAGGGTGCGCATCCGAATTCTATATGACCTCCTATTAGTTGGGCGCAGTATGCGTGAGATGTAAATTTACCGGATGGTCTCATAACTAGGATGCAGAGCGTGGCAAGCCAATCTACAAATATTTGTAGGTATTTTGGGCCTCTAAGTACAAGAAAGATATACAGTCAATTTCACATAACTTCATCCCTGCACTCTACGGAAACATTTTTGGCAAGGATGCCCCATGCATGTCCATGCGAGCCATGGAGATAATAATCCAAGTGTCCAACTGGTTTCCTGTCACATATAACACTTTCAACCAGGTCTTCAGGTCGCTCAAGGCACCCCACACACTACCCTAGTTCATCACTGACAAATTACTCCTGGAAGAAGTATGCTACCAGATGACGGGCGGATTTTCAAAGGTTCTCACCAAGGGCAAGAAAAAACCATGGCCTACCCTTCCGATTACTATTGGTGCCTACACAGTCAAATATTTCAGGGAAGTAGAAACAGAGGCTGAGGAAACCAAGGGTTTTCATTTGTCACCCGTATCACACCGAACATATGATCCTGAAAGAATCATCCCCACGCATTGCAAAAGGGCCAAGATATGTTTCCAGCACAGAGTGCCCAGCCAAAGATCGAATCAATAACTGGTACAACAAGGACAGGGAGGTTGCTCCAGAATAATCCACTGATCAAGAGGAACAATATAATCGAACTTTAGAGGAAAGAATCCACACGCTAGGAGGAGCCTCATCTTCCAAAGCCAATAAACCAAGGACTAATACAAGTGTTAGTCTTTCTAAACAACAACAAGAGCGAAGAGACAAAGAAGCTAAGGCACAACAAGAAGCTAAGGAGAAGGCGAAAGAAGAGGAACTCAAAAGGACCCAAGATTCCATAGCACAAAAGGAGCCAGGCAGAAGAAGCTCGGAGGAAAAAGGAGGAAGAGGAAAAGAAGAGGAAAGAAGAGGAAGAGTGGAAAGAGGCTGAGTGCAAGCTAAAGTAAGAGCAGGACAAGAGAGGAGTTGAGCACTAGTTAAAAGAAAAATAGGATAAAGCAGAAGCTGAGGAAGAGGAAGGAGGAAGAAATTCGAAAATCGAGGGAAGATTCCTCCAAGGAAGCGGAGGGTGGCAAGACACCTCCTCCAAAAATAGGGAAACAGACAAAGTTGCCACAAATCGAGGTGTTGTAGAAAACCCCTACGACAAGTGTATGCTTTACTCTCTCAGAACTTGGCACCTCCAAGGAACAATAATATGAAGTCTTGGATCTGACAAGGCTAACCTATGACCAGTTCACACATAAGATTAGGCAAGAGAAGAGAATATGTCTGGCACGGAACCCTATCACACCTCTTGTAGCTACAATAGAAAAGGACATAGTCTTTGATACCAGGACCAATCCAATTATGATCACATTAGCAAAAATTGCCTTTGCAGTGGCCACGGAGGAAAACGTTAGCAGGATGAGGAGAGAGATTCTTTCTTTACAAAACAAGCTACAAATTTCTGAGCAGAAAGTAGCTCAAGTGGAACAGGATAAGAGAGGGCTTGAGGAAGAAATTTATAGGCTACATTCCACAGCCTCCCAAGCCAACAAATTTCCACTCACCATTCAAAGGGAGTTAGGCACTCTGGAAGCCACCATGAAACAAGTATACAAAGAGATGTTCACAATAAAATAGATAGTCACTCCATTGTTGAAAGCACAAGCAGAAACCAAAAGGAGGAACGTACAGCTAAAGGAGGCCTCCATTTCTTTCGATAGTATGCTAGAATGGTCAAGTATATACCCACAGGCTCCCGACACTCTGCCTATAAAGGATTGGGTCTGCACCCAAAATCACAAGATCCAGATTCGAATGAAGATACAGTCCAAAGATAAGCTAGTTAAGGATATGGACAAAATTAATGTCTGCATATGAGCATCTGATCAGTGGAATTGATTCAATGGCCGAAACCCACCACATTCCCTCTATGGGTGCATTAGACATTGAGAAAACGAGAGAAGATGTTGCTCAGGACATTCAAACATTCCTGCAACCCATGAAGCAAGCAGCTACCTCTCAGGATCTTCCAGCCTCACAGGAAAACTTCTTTCAGTTTTTCGTCACTCTGGTTCGAATCTACACTAAGCTGGCTTTTCTATCAAATCATATCGGAGTCAAAAGGCATACCTTGGTCCTGGATGCTCTTGAATGCTTCCATAGACTGAAAGAATACACTCCCCAGGTAACTATGGTTGTTGTAGATTACCTAGCATGGCAAAAGTACCTCAAAAATCAACTACAAGTAGACGTACAAGACCTTGCAAACACACAGTTGCTTCCTTGACCAAGGAAGATGGACAAGTCGCAGGTCGCAATAGGTGGGAAGTCACAGGTCACAATAGGTGGGAAGTCACAGGTCGCAACAGGTGGGAAGTTGCAGGTCACAACAGCCAAAGGGTCACAGGTTGCATCAGGAGCGGGGGTCATAAGTTTCAAATGTCCCTTAGGTCGCAAAGTATGTCAACAGTCGGGAATGTGAAGATTCAGGGACAACCAAGAGTCGATTTTGTTCTATAAATACTCCCTCCGGGAAATTGTAAAGGATATTTTTGGGGACTCCAAAGGAGAAAATATAATTTTATAGAATTGAATACATATTTTTTAGAATGAATACGAAAAAATGTTTTGATTCCACTCTTGGATCTGATGAGGATTGTGTGTTAACATTACGAATATTTTGTCTCATGTATCAGATATCTTTTGATTAACTGATCTTCATTTTCTGCTTATATCATTTATACGTTTTTAGCTCACTTAATGTGTTAATGGTATAGGGTTATTTAATTGAGATATGTTACCAATTTTTTTTATTAACATTATCTTATCTTTGTAAACGCTTAATTCATTTAAGGGTGTTTTGACCATAAAGAACTATTTCTTCTGTGGTTTGAATAGCTTTTACAAGCATGACCTTAATCATGTGCTGCTAACATCATTTCCTTTGGCTACATGTTTTAACTCGGTTTTGCTATTTGTAATGCTTTATGTTCATTGAGACTCATCAACCATTTGTCTTGAATTATTCGAATAATCGTTTTTTCATAGGTCTTCAGGGCTCGTTTGTGTCTGAGAAAAGGAACATTCAGCGATAGCCAGACCCACACCCCAAACAGGATCCCTATCACAAATGATTTAGAGTCTAATTGGGAATTTATACCGGGGATATCCTTTACTGTTGGCCGGACATTTTGTTCCCGTCAATAGGTACTTATCTAATTGAAGGTGTATTGTATGTCTTTTAACAATCATTGTTTTTAAGTGAATTATTTTTCTAGTTGTCCAACAGTTCATTTATATGTTATGATCATGTGTATTTTCTAGATTAGTACTTTCACTTGTCTTTAAAAGGCTCATTGTTCTCTCCCCCTTTATTATAAGAACCTCGATACATTTCGCAAGCAAACATTCCACAAGGCATACTCACTTACTAATCCGAAAAACACATGTACATTTCTCTCTTGTGCTGAACTTTTTATCCAAGTAAAATATATAAGAATACATGGCAGACAGGCCTTGATTCCCTAAGGAATCCCACACCAAATAGTGTGAATTATAATTGGGATTTTCATCGGGGAGACCCCATTGCTTGACGGAATTCCAACGCCGTCAAAAAATGGTGCTACAAGGAGGTAAATATCACAAGTTTTTCTCATTGAGTCTGTATTGAACCTCTTATCCAGAATGGCTCATCCCCAAATGATAATCCTGGAATTTTTCTCTAACCTATCCCCTGGTAAACTTTTCATCTTTGCGGAACAACTTTATGACTTGTCTCAATTTAAGTTTCATAGTGAGGGTGATACATCATTACCGAGCATCCATATGTTTTCCTTGATTTATGTCAACACTATGAAATTGAATGTTAAGATGCTGATTTGAAAATGAAAGTATTGTTTTTATGTTCAAAGTATTCATTTCCATTAAATTAAGTGTGAAAAGTGTTTGAATGGTCTTGCAAGTGAAACAAAGTGTTTTTGATAACTGTTTATGAATTTAGGTGTGAGGGAGTGTTGTTTAAATTTACTGTTTAAAAACTTTAATCTGAATAACACAGCAGAATAACTTCACCATAAACACACAGCAACATGATGAGGCAGCTCACCCCTCTTGGGCTACATCTGCCGGGTCCAAGGCTCCCAATGGGCATGTCCTTGATATATTATGATGCTCAAATTGGTAATATAGTGAGAAAAAGGCCTAAAAAAACCAAACCGACTGTGAAAATGAATTCATAAGGCAGAAATAAGCTAATATTGACTTTTATTTCACCTAAAACAGTGAAGTGTAGCCCAATGCAGCTCCATTTCCCTCAAGGCCCTAATGGCTCTCCAAGCTTATCTGAAGTAAAAATGGCTGAAAGACACCTCTTTTGTCTCTACAACCTATTCCAATGGCTTCAGAATGCTAAGAATAGTCGAAATTGACTAAAATTTAATCCAAAAATGTTCAGTAATGGAGAAGTTATGACCAAAACAACATTTGTCCAATTTGGCCTAAAAAAACTCCACCAAAATTGGCAAACTGGAGTTAGCTCCGAGAGTTTTGGAAAAGACCGCTAAATTTGGAGGCGCGCTCCAGAAAAACAGCGTGGTTTAGTTTGGCATTTATTTTTTTGTGGGTGGCTGGTCACATAGACTGCCACCCTAGCTGTCGGCAGAACCGTGGCTTATCCATCCCAACCGACTTGTTGTAAACCGTGGCATAAATTTCCACCGCGTTAACATGTGTACATAATGTTTAAACCATAACCGCCAGAGGTCTTAAGGCCAGGGTTCTGGCCCATGGTCTTATGTATAGAGGGCTGGCCCCCTTTTTACTACCAACCAAACTTTAATGAAACCTTAAATATGTGGAAAGAATGTTTATAGTTAAGAACTAATATGTGGGGCGCAATGGTAGCGCGTCTGGTTTGTGTAGTCGAGGTCTGGGGTTCAAACCTCTCGGACTCATAAAACTTTGATATTCCAATTCTTCCACGGCCTAGGGCCATGTGGCGGCCTCCGGGCAGGCCACGTGGCGCCGAATGATTTGTCCAAAAACAAACAATTCAAACATTCCTCCAATCTGAGTGTGACACTTGTTGCCTGCTGATTGGTCCATGGGGAATATTTCATGGAATATTCCAAAAATATTCTGAGGAATATTCCCGAAATGTTCTTTTTTTAATATTTTCCAAATTCAAAAGTCAACCCTAGTCAAACTGATTTTTGAAGGAATTTGAATATTTCAAACTTGAATAACTTTCACATACAGTGTCAGATTTGAGTTCCATTTTCGGTGCCAGGATTGTATCGATGAGGTTTATCCATTCATTCTAGTTTCAACCAATTCTGAGCAGTTCCAATTTTGAGCATTTTTTCAACTTAGAACATGATCACTTGATCACACCACCCCATTGGGAAGCTTTTGGACCCCAAAAGCCTTCAATTACCTGTTACGAAGATGAGGGTATAGGTCCCTCACCTTTCCACCTCAATCAAATTTCCCTTACTCGGTTTACTGTCTTTAAGACCAACCCGAACATAATCAACATTTCCCCTCCATGAAGTGTGTGTCCTTCTGTCAAGGATAGCATCCTCTTTCAACTCATCCAAAAATTCTGGCGAGAAATCCTCTATGGATGGTAGTTGAATGTCACTTTCATAATCATCAATTAAAGGAGGTTCATACAAACGTAAATTTTCCACATTCACAACGAAATACATTTGCATATATAAAGGCAAATCTAATTGAAAATCATTATTTCCAACTTGTTTAAGGATCTTGAATGGACCATAACTAATAGGATTCAGCTTTTTATCTTCTCCTTGCATTCTTTCCTTACTAATATGCAGCCATACCTCATCCCCTTCTTGAAACTTATGTTCAACTCTGTGCTTATCATGCCTCTCCTTGTACTTGCCTTGAATTTTTTCAAGTTGTTCTTGAACTTGCTGATGTATGAGCTGAATTGTTTCAATGAAAATGCGAGCTTTGTCAATGTCACTATGCCCATCAATGGCCACATCCTTCTCAAGAATGAAATCTAAAGGTGACTTAGGCAAATACCCAAAACAAGCTTCAAAAGGTAAAGTATTTGTAGAAGAGTGCTTGGCCCAGTTGTAAGCATGCGGAATGTAATGCAAGTGCTCATCCTAAAGCTTGAGATGCTTGCTGCAATAAACTCTAAAAAGATGTAAAATGTTTCTATTCACTACCTCTGTTTGGCCATCTCTTTGTGGATGGAAAGCAGTACTCTTCTTCAACTTGGTGTCCATCATCTTCCATAAATTGGACCAAAAATTCCCAAAAAATCTGGAATCCCTGTCACTAACAATAGAAGTAGGCAATCCATAATGAACCCATACATGTTGAAAATATAAATCAGCAGTTTTTTCAACAATTATAGTTTTCTTACGTGGCATAAGAATACACATCTTGTTTAAACGATCAACTACTACATAAAGATAATCATGCTGCTTTCTAGATAATGGTAACCCTCCAACAAAATCCATAGAAACACTTTCCCATGGTCTAGAAGGTACTGGAAATGGCGTATATAAACCAAGCTTCCTATTTCTAGGCTTGCTTGTAGCACATAATGAGCAACCTCTAATGAAATGTGAAACACTATGCGAGGCCAATAACAATACCTCTGGAAATGTGCCACTGTTTTTCTTACCCCAAAATGTCCAACTATAAGAGAAGAATGAGCTTCTCTCATGATGCTTAGTCTCTCCCCCTGTGGTATACATAACTTTCCCATATGAAAATGATAATCATTCTCCTCAGCATGATTCCCTTCACTCAAGTTAGCATACACATCCTTGAAATCAACATCTGATGCATATTGTTCTATGTATCTCTCATGTAAAATAGAATCATTCTTAAGTAAAGTACTAGCACTAATAATAGGCCTTGAAAGCATATCAGTGACCTTATTGTAAATACCTTTCTTGTACCTTATTACCAAGTGAATTTGTTGTCGGAAAACCATCCATCTGAAATGTCGTGACTGCTGCAATTTACTTTGCGACTGCAAGTACTGTAAAGGCTAATGGTCGGTATGAACAATTGTTTCTTTGCCCATCAAATAATGTTTCCATTTTTTGACACTTTGTACCAATGCATACAACTCTTATCATATGTATGATAATTCACAATAGCACCATTAAATGTCTCAGAATGAAATGCAACAATCTTACCACGCTGTAAGAGAACTGCACCCATGGCGTAATCACTAGCATCTGTCTGAATCTCGAATGGTTGTCTCAAGTCTGGTAATGCAATGAATGGAGCTGAACTTATCTTCTCTTTCAAAGAATCAAAAGCTTTTTGTTGCTTGCCTCCCCATTGGAAAGCACGCTTCACACTAGTCACCGCATGCATAGGAGCTGCTATGGCAGAGAAGTTAGAAATAAACTTCCTCCAATACTAAGTTGCACCCAAAAAACTTCTTACCTTTGTAATGGATTTGGGAGTAGGCCAATTCACAATGGCTTCTACTTTGGAAGGATCAATTCTCAAAGCACCTCCTCCTACTATGTGTCCCAAATATACCAAATAAGTCTTTCCAAATTCACACTTTGACATTTTAAGAAATAACTGATTTTTCTTCAAAATATCAAGTACTTTCTTAATATGCATGACATGCTCTTCTCTAGTCTTGCTGAAAATTAAGATGTCATCTAAGTAGACAATAACTAAATCATCAAGAAAAGGACGTAAGACATCATCCATTACCCGCATGAAAGTTTTAGGTGCATTGCATAAACCAAACAACATAACAAGCCACTCAAAGAGTCCTTGTTTGGTTTTAAATGTTGTCTTCCAAATGTCACTTTTTGCAATTATAACTTGATGATAACCACTACGTAAGTCTAACTTACTGAAATATTTATCATCTTTCAGCTGATCCAACAAATCATCTATCCTTGGAAGTGGGTAACGATTCTTTACCATTATTTTGTTCAATGCCCTAAAGTCCACACACATGCGCCAAGTTCCATATTTCTTTGGAATCAAAACTATTGGTGACCCACATGGTAAAGTTCTTGGTCTTAT
The DNA here is from genome assembly GCA_034641835.2 of Pinus albicaulis. Lineage (NCBI taxonomy): Eukaryota > Viridiplantae > Streptophyta > Pinopsida > Pinales > Pinaceae > Pinus > Pinus albicaulis. The sequence continues at coordinate 1,505,570,711 of CM076584.1, read as the reverse complement.
GAATCCTTTTTCCAACAAATCTTTAATTTGCCTCTTGATTTCAGCATTCTCCATGATAGACAAGTGGTACATGCCGATGTTAGGAAGAGGACAATCTTGATGTAAATGGATTTCATGTTGAATCTCCCTTTTAGGAGGTAAACCTGTCGGTTCCTGAAACATCTCATGATTTGCATCAACTACATCATATAAATCTGATTTAAGCTTGGAATAACAGTTTTCAAATGACTCATGATTCATATCAACCTTGGGCTTAACCATAAGAAGTACACAACTCTTACTAGAATTACTAGCCTTTTTACCTGTCTCGCATGTTGGGGTTCCTATGTTTTGGCCATTGACAAAAACCAAAATATAAGACAACATCAAACCACTTTGTGATTCAAGGATCTATCCCTCCTGAATCCAGACAGGGATCTCTCTATGAATGAGTTTAAAGATGTGATATTTAAAGCCTGAAATGTGATTTTAGGCTAGTTATGAAGAGCATGGGTTTTGTTTGTTTGTTTTTGGTTGGAAAAAGACATGATGAAGGTGAGGGCAGTTCAAAATAAAGGGTGAAGATGTCTGCAAATGAAGGAATGATTCGGCTGACAGAAAAGGCAAAGATAGTTTTAACCCATTGGGCTATGGAGTCATAGGAGGATTTTAATTGAACAACAAGTTTCAAGAAGGATCAATGGGGCAAGTCACTTATGTCAACAGGATCTCTTAAGTTTATTTTATGGAATGAAACAGACAGGAAATAGAGAGAAAAACAAATGAAGAACAGTGAACAACCTAAGATCAAGTAAGTACTTTCAAACTATCTTGCTTCGGCATGTAATTAAGGAAAAACATAAAAGTATTATGAGATCAGGTAAGTGCTTTTAAACTAGCCTGCATTGAAGTACTTTCAGTTAGAAAACATTTAAAAATAGTTCGAACAACTTAAGATCAGGTAAGTGCTTCTAAACTATCCTGCTCTCAGCATATTCTAGAGGAAAACACATATGATAATCACAAAGAGAAATATAGATCAGGCAAGTGCTTTTAAACCAACCTGCTTTAATATACTCTAAAGGAAAACACATAAAATACTCATTTTAAAGAGCAATCTATATCAGGCAAGTGCTTTTAAACCAAACTTCTTTAATATACTCTTCAAAGGGAACGTTCGAATGAAGAAAACATAGAAATAAAGCTTTCAGTAAGAGTAGGGTACTATTGAGAGTAAATCCTAGCTCTATGTTTGCTGCTCTTTATCAGAGAAAGTTGACAGAGTGAAAACATTAAAGAAAATAACAATTGACAGTGAGTAACACATCACCATTGAAATAAATCAGGATCCCATAAATCAGCAGCTTGTATTTGATGTTCAAACCAGTTACAATCAGCAAGCCCGGTGGGTCTCTACAACTTCAAACTTCTCATATCAGCTTATGTAACTTCAAGTTGCACACAGGGCATCAGTAGCTTCAGAAAAATATTACATGCAATCAGATGTCTAGAGACCAACATTTTCTCATCTTCTACAGAAGTATTTATAGAAGAAGGAGGAGGCGGGATTTGGTAAAAGATCTCTTGGGTCAATTAATACAGATTGATGACTTCGCGGCCTTTCAGAGCCTCGATGAAGAAATTTACAGGTGTTTATCTGCATTAATTGATTTACACTTAGGATTAAGCTCGGTGGGAGCCTTTGTTGACTTTTGAGGCTTTGTGTCATGTTGAAGTAACTATGTTGCTACTCCCCGAGGTCTAATGATCGAAAATATTTGTTTCTGAGCTATTCTTAATCTTTAAAATAGTTTTGCCGACAATTAGAGATAAGATCTTTGATTTGTATTAATTGTTCAGTTGTCTTTGGGAAAACACCTCTTGTTTCAGATAATGACTAAGCCTTCTTTGATTTCTGTGAGGTTACAGGTGCCTTTAGGAGATGGAGAGGGTTCTATTAGCCTCTGCTTGAGGCGGTGGAAGCTTTCTCGGATCGATATTTGTTTTCGTCTCTTCCTAAAACACCTTTAATTTATTTGAGAACTGTGTTTTAAGTCTGATCAAGCTTATCCTGTGTCTTCCAGTCTTTATGACATCTTTATCCGTGGATTTAGGATTTGATTTGCTGAATGTGTGCCTTAATCCTTCAAACTGTGTTAGGAAATCTTCAAACACTGATACTCTTTGTTTCTTTTATGCATTGGAAGTGTCTTGTTGATGTGCAGGCTGCACAGGGCTCATATGGCATCAATGCCTCATGAAACATCAACGAGATGCATTTTTTGAGCCGAGAGAATGCTTCTCTTTGATGCATAAAGGCACGGGAACCATCATTCCGAGCCTTCGACTTTCCTTTTAATAAAATGGAAAACCATTGATAACCTACAAAACACGAAACCAATTAAGAAATCTTTCATTTTGGTTTAAACTGCTTCAGAGGCATGGGAAGAGAGCAGGGCCATTAGATGGCATCATCCAAAGGTTTGTATTCATTAGAAATGATTAAACGAGAATGGAGGAAGAGAATAAATAAGATCCGTCGATCCTGCAGAGATCAACGGTGGGGATTAGTCGAAAAACATAAAGTGGAAAGGCGAAAGGCGATGAAAGCATGCGGGAAAGATCTAGGCCATCCAATCTGGACACGTGGGCGGTCCAAATTCAATCGGAGGATCGCAATCGAATGGGAGAGAATAAGGGTGCGATGGAAAATGCCGATGCGATTATGCGATCGGGGAGGGCAATGCGATTGCGCGTTAATCGTTGATCTGAGGGTCAGATCAACGGTGGGAATGAATCGGAGGGATGGCTAATCAGGGGAACAAACAAACACACCAAATTAAAATTTTGATGTTGTGCGGGCCATTTGATCGGCTCCAGATCGACGGTAGATATTGCTTTAACTGTGCCCTAGCGAAAAATATTTGAAACATATGAAAAACCCAAATTTTCAAATAATACAAAGTTTTGGTGGATCGGGGCAGAATATATATATATGAAGTGGTTGGCGCCTGATTGCGAGGCCACTAGATGTATGGAATGATAATAGGCCCAGGGCGTATACAATAAAGGGCCAATCGCATCGGAACTATCGAGCCTGGTCTTTCAATCAACCCATTCGAAACTTGCGATGCGATTAAGAGCCTTGGGACTTTAACCTCTGGTCCCAGGCATAGGTTATATGGAATGGAAAGCAGAGGGCAAGGTTTATACATACGGGACTTAATCGCATCGGAACTTTTGATGCGGTATTTCAATCAACCCATCTTCATTTAAAAAACATAACTCAGCGCATTTAGACCAACACTTTGGGTAAATGGGTTTTTTGATATATAAAAGAAATAACAGATCAGAGATGGATTTTCAAAATGGTTTAGCGCCCGATTGCGGGCCCAAAAGGTTATATGAGATAACAACATGATAGGGGTTATGAATAGAGAGCTAATCGCATAAGGGCTTTTGTTAACACAATGAAACAGATTTGCGTGCTTTGGATTTTCTCCGATGTGATAAGCGCTGAAAGGTTTAGCTCTTGGTTCTAGCACCAAGGCGCATGGTGGTGAAGTGGTTAAGACTTGGCCCAAAGGGCTTAAACCCTTAATAAAAAAATGGTTTTTTTCATAGAGTTTCAATGGTTTTCAAAGGGTTTTGGGGGTTTTGATATAGTCTAAAAAAGATTTTTAAACTATGCAAGGTGGATTTTATGAAGGGGAAGTGAGAAAAAATGGAAATCAGAGGAAAATGATGGGAAAAAAGAGAGTAAAAATGAAGGTTAGTTTCTGAGTGGAGGAAGGGGAGAAAGGGGATTTTACAGCAATTCTTTCTCATGAAATCAGCAGAATTTCTGAGTTCTGAAGGGAAAAAGAAGTGAAGATTTTTAGACAAAGGCATGAGGTCTTCAAGAGGCTTCAAGAAATAACATTTTGGTAATAAAAACTATTTCTTGAAGGCTCCAAAAAATGTTTTGGCCACCTTTCATAGAACAAATTTTATAGGTGGCCAATAGTGGCTCCACTTGGGGATGGTGCCTTCTTGAAGGCATGAAGAATGTCAGACCTGCATTTCTTGGGAAGGCTGATCAGTGCCTCATCCATTGGGCTGCCTTCGTTGCTGGGAAAATATTCTTTTTTCTGAAAACATATTAGCAGCCAGGAAAACACAATGGAACTTCATCAACTGGCTTTCTACCTACCCAATCCTACTGATCTAGCATTTTTTTTTTCTTCATTAGAGTGCATTTGGATTGGAAAACTCTTTTACAACATTTTATTCTTTTGAAAATAGGAAATCTAATCTATTTCTACTCCTTATTTCTCCATGGACTCAGATTAAACAGTTGATTCCATATGTTTCTCTACCTAATCTACCATCTGTTGGGATTAAACTGTCCAACAAATTTTATTCACTAAATTCTACGACAGAAATTTAAAAACAGTCAAGTCAAGATTAAGCTGTTTGACTTGCTGTGATCTATGGCATAAAAACAAGTTACACATAGACATTTATTTTGCAGAAAACTTAAAACAAAATAGAAGGCTTAAGATCTGAAAGTTGAAAGCACTTCCTTCATCCTTTTACAGCTATGTTTTGACTCTTGTTTGAGTTGTTTCTTCCTTGTTCTCTGGTTCATATTTTGAGCATGTTAGAACCAGATTTACATCTTTTTCAACTCAGAATGTAAAATATATTTGAGTCATCTCTTGCTTGGAAACTTAGGTTCAGGTTTTGAGCTTGTTTGAACCTTTAATTTCTATCCTAATTTATCTACTGATAAGCCAAGATTAAAAAGTTTGGAAAATCGAATTCACTATCCTATCAGCAGTAAATTTAAAACTAATTAGTCAAGATTAGGATGTTTGACTAACTAGAAGTGTGTTTTTCAGGAGTGGCATTTAGGCTTGCACACTTTCAAAATTTATTTCTCTTTTTGGTATGGGGTTGTACCTTTATTGTTTTTTACAATCTGCCCTCTTTTCTTTCTTTCATTGTTTTTGTAATTTTTATTTTGTGAAACTGAACAAAGAAATGTTATTTACAATGGAAATGAAAGATTTAAAGTTGAACTCAGCAGTAGTAATGCTTGAGTACCCTACCATTGACAGGACCCCCAAACAGATCTGTTCCATCTAACTCTTGTAGAAAAAAGGCATTTGGACCGATGGTGGACTGAATCATGTAAGGACCTTGCCACAAACTGTCAAATTTGCCATGTTTACCCTTATCTTCTCTTCTGGAGTTCCACTTGAGTACCTTGTCTCAAATATTGAAATCACAAGCCTTTTTTCTCTTGTCAAACAACTTCTTTATGTTCTCTTGCACCCTTTGAGCTCTGTTGTAGACCTCTTCCCTTGTCTACTGGAGATGTATTGTCTGATTGATCCTCCTTATCATGCTATCCTCTTCTGATTGTATTTATTGGAATAATTTTATCACTGGTACACCTAGGCTGGTAGGAAACATTGCATCTGCTCCATAAACGAGCTTGTAAGGGGACATTCCAATGGACTTCTTTGTGGTCAATCTGTCTTCCCAAAAAGCATGCACCAACTTATTGTGCCATGATTTTTTATTCTCTTCAAGCAGTTTCATGATGATGGTCACCAAAATTTTATTTGATGATTCTGCTAACCCATTACCTTGAGGGTAATAAGCAGTAGAATGACTGAGTGTAATCTGATACCTGTGACAAAAATCAATCATCTTTTTAGAACCAAAAGAAGCAGCATTATCAGTAATAATCTTCCTAGGCAGCCGAATCTAGACAAGATATGGTCTTCAAGAAATTTTACAGTGACAGAGTCTGTGGCATTCTTAGAAGGGATGGCCTCTATCCACTTTGTGAAATATTCAGTGGCTGTGAGAATCCATTTGTGTTGGGAAGATGAAGCAGGATGGATTTCTCCTATGAAATCTAGGCCCCACTGTTGAAAAGGAGCTTCAACAGTGATAGGTTGTAATGGTAAAGGAAGGAGTTTTCTTTTGCCCTCAAAAATTTGGCATTTGTGACAGGAAACTATCATTTTATGGACATCTTGGAAGAGGGTGGGCCAGTAATAGCCAGCTCTGAGGATTTTATTGGTTGTGTTTTTCCAGTAGAGATGACCTCCACACTCTCCTTTATGGAATTCATGCTTGATCCTCTCTGCATCAGCTTCAGGAAAACATTTAATCAATAAACCATTAGTATTTTTCCAATATAAACCTTCATTTAAAATGCAATAGTTCTTGGCTTTTAACTTTAAAATCCTTGCCTTTGTTTTTGGTAAATCGGGAGGAGCATTAAGATTTGTAAGCACATACAAGATATCAATGTACCAAGGTGAGTTTTGAAACTGATCTTCCACAGTGGGGGCAGGTAACTCTTCCTGTTCATCCAGGGCATCTACCATGTTAATGTCAAGGGCTTGTAGATTCGATTCAACCATTAATTGAGTTAAGCCCTGACCTTTAATGAGTTTTGTGGGTTTGATTTCCAAATCATATTCTAATATTGCAGCAATCCATTTGCCCCTCTTTCCATCTGGGTCTTGTGACAAGATGTCTTTTACCACTATATTAGGCACATAGGCAATGATGTGGGAATGCAGAATATACACCCTAAAGTCCTTCAAGGCCTTTACCAAAGCATAGGCCTATTTTTCCATTATGTTATATTTCAAGGGTGCATCCCTTAAAGCCTTGCTGAAAAAAGCAATAGGCTGTTCCTGTCCCTCTGGGTTTTTCTGCAACAGGACTGCAGCCACGGTATGCTTTGAGGCAAAGGAAAAAATAAGGAAACCCTTCGAAAAGTCAGGGCTGATTAGGACAGGTGCTCGGGTGAGTGCATGTTTTACCAATTCAAAGGATATTTTGGCTTCTACAGTCCATTTCACTCCTACTTATTTCTTAAGCATATTAATCATGTTTCTAAGGAGCTCCACTAACACTACTACATTTGGCAGAAATTCCGACACTTGGTTCCGACGCTTTTGACCAAATGTCGGAAATTTCCCCAAATTTTTTCCATCCCGCTCGAAACCATCGCTATACCGACGTTTATAGAAAAGTGTCGCAATACCGACACTTAGAAACGTGTTGAAATTGCGACATTTGGAGGAAGACGTCGCAATTGCGACACTATGGCCCAAAACATCACTATTGCGACGACTGCCTCCAAACGTCGCAAGAGCGACACAATGTCTAGGTGTCACAGTTGCGACATTTGGAGGCACCTGTCACAATAGCGACGCTTTTTCCGCCGTCGGTATAGCGACACTTATATGCGCGCTACATAGAAATACGAAACTTATATGCACGTTACATAAAAATACGAAACTTATATGCGCGCTACATAAAAATACGAAACTTATATGCGCGCTACATAAAAAATCGAAACTTATATGTGCGCTACATAAAAATGATTTTATTGTTTCGTATCTGTCGCAATAGCTACATTAACGTCTGATATCACGCGCGCATTTTCCCTCAGCTCTTGCAGAACAACATTTGCCCTCAGCATTCGCCCTCAGCGTTTGCCCTCAACTCTTGCAGAACAGCATTCACCCTCAGCTCTTGCAAAATGGTAAGTTCTTACTACATGCCCTTCCTCCTATAGTAGGGTTGACTCTATTTGGGTTTTTTTGGTCAATTCCATTGGATTGTGTTAGGCTGTAGGGTTCTCTCTAGATGTCAAGAATCAAGATTAAATACCCTCTATTATCTTCATCACCCAATACAAGATTTAAATTTTTCCCAAAGAAACGCTTATTAATTTGGCAGCCATTATTTATTCCTGCTTTAAAAACCCTACATTTAAATGAAAACAAGCATTGCATTTCAACTACAAAATTCTATTAGTGTTCAAATGTACATGTGTGCTACATTAACGTCTGATATCACGCGCGCATTCGTCCTCCTCTCTTGCAGAACAGCATTCGCCCTCAGCATTCGCCCTCATCTCTTGCATAACAGCATTCGCCCTGCATTCTGTTGTGTAGATTAATTCGTCTTACGGACAAGACCGATCTCTCTAGTACTAAAAGTAACTAGCAACAAACAGCCAGTTATACTAATCTCTCTCTAAGCATACAAGATTCGTAAAAATGCTATATAGGTGTAAGGCCTACCTTATGTCCAATGCTTGCTTGATCTTGTTGAAGTCCCTCGTGCACTGAAGGAATGTTCCTCAATAAATCTGCAGTCACAAACAAGCAAAAAGATTACATAGCACCTCTATAGACATTATTATAAACCATACTTATCATAATGATCAAGGAATTTATGAAATAAACCATGAATAGATAGTTTAATGAGAGAAATGAGTATATTTGTATTAACTTCAAATAAAAGAAAACCTTTACAACCTGTGCCTTGATGTCGTGCAGGTCCTCCTGGGGTCCGAAGCAGGAATCTCTTCTAATTTGAAAAGCATTGCACTCTTTGAACCAAGACGAATAGAGGTGAGTGATTTAACCTCACAGAAAGTCTTAGTTAACTGAGTCTGAATCTCAACAACATTTAATCTCAAATATCTTAAAGCTTGAACTCCCTTTGAGGCTACCCAAGGCCTCTTTTTATAGTGGAAAAGAAGAGGTTTTCTGTTCCAAATATGAAGGGATAGAATCCTCCTTCAAAGGGATTAGTTCCTTACATCAAGGGGTTAGCTCCATCAAGTGAGGGATGCATGAACCTTCTCAAAGCGTATCCATTCCCAAAAATTCCCATCTATAATCTTCTAGAATTCATCTGAAATCAACTTTTTATCTTTACTTTCTCGCCTTTTTGAGTTTTACAGAGGTCTGCACCCATAACACAAAGAACATGCGGTATGGTTTCGCAGGAGAGCTGAACTTTAGGTGCGGGACCGCAGGCAATGAATAGAGAAAGTGCGATACCAATGTTTAGGGGATTTTTAGGAACTTTTCTCTGATTTTGAAAGCTTGACATGAGAAGCTGATATGTTAGACTTGCAAAAGGAGTAAGTATGAGTAATAATGAGCTCATACTCATAGAAAAATGTCAGGATGACAGTTTTTAGTGTAACAAATTGCCCCCTAGAGTGAAAATTCTGGAATAGATGAAGTTGAAGTCTGTCATATATGAAGAGTGCAGTACTTTATCATTTCAAAGATCATCCTATGGACACCCCAGTCGGAACCTATAAAAACATTCAATGCAAAATATATTCATATATATGTCATCACTGAGGTAGGCATTCCCATACTCAGATTAAAACTAACTAGAAACTAACTCAAATCGTTCTGATACAGGAATGATTTTAATATTACATCAATAGTGTAGACACAGCATGGGCACAACCATCTGTAATGAATAGTCTACTATATAATAGTCTACGTATAATAATAAATATCCTCGCGGCCTGGATGGTAAAACTAGATCCGGGTCTTGATTTCCTAAAGCTTGAACTAATGCGATTCTATCCATGTGAATAAATGTGTTGAAGTCGAACATGGTAGAAACCACTTGATTATCTGATCAATGATGTGAGCTGACCCAACAAGTGAGAGAAACCGATATGTCAATGGCTCTCAAAGTACCGAGTACATTCCATGAAATGCGAATGAATGAGTTGAAGTCGAACATGTCACGGAATCATTCGATCGAAGGTCAATGATGCAACCTGTCGTCGAAGGTGGCTTTCCATTGAGGCTTGCATATTTAAAGAATGCGACAATTTGGATCAAATTTCTAGATAATGTGTTGATAATGGAGTAGAAGTGATCTGTCGTAGGCAAACCCACAACACGAAATCATAGATCAAGTTTTGAAAATATATTGGCAAGGGTTGACTCAAGGATGGTGTAATGGATGGCAAGGATATTTACACAGGATGAATGGTTTATTTAATTTGTCCTCTTGAACACATAACGACACTGCAGATGGTTTGGTGACAATTGACCCAAATCTAATACCCAGAAACCGGCTGAAGACTTTTCAATGTGGTTTGATTAACTGTTAGGCAAAGGATTTCCCAACCCAGGCGAATATAAGTGTCGTGTTCAAGAGTGGTTAACGGTTTTCTGAATAGTCAAAATTGTAACAAATAGGTTCGTTTTTCTCTCTTTTCCCCCACCACTTTTGGCAAGTACCTCTTTATTTTTGACAAGCTTGAGGAGGATAACATTTGCTTGCTTATAAGCTCATACTTCTGATGAGTCCAACTTAGTTTAAAATTGAACCCTAATAAGGAGTGGTCTCTTCCTGTTTGTAATCAACAGATCCTTTACTGTTAAATTTTAACGAGTCCAGTATAGGAGAAACTTGGTGTTTTTCATTTTTAGCGAGTCTGGAAGAAAAAACTTAAGAAAACTCTGTGGGTGTACTTTTTTGTAATTTAGTCTCTCAAGCCTAGAAAAGGATAAAATAATCTCGGAGACTTTCTATTGACGTAATTAGTACTTGTCTCGTTTTTAAATTATCGTCCACTTCAGTCGAAAAAGGGGTAAACATATCTCGGGAAAGGGACGACCATTCATTTTACTTTAGCAGGATTGAATAATCAAGTATAGTAATATTTTCATATTTAGAGAGCCACGAAAAGAGGCCCAAAAAAGAGGACTCCGAGGATTCGCTCACCGTAAATTTTTTGAAAGAGTCCGAAAAAGTGATAAAAGTATGCTCTTTGTTGAAAAATGATCAGTTCTCCTGAAAAATCCAATTTCTGCACAAAAACTTGAAACATTACACATACCTGTTTATGATAAGTAAAAATGCTTTTCAAAAATACCCTTTTTAAAGTGAAAAATAAACAAATTTAAAATTCATCTATTCGAAAAAACTTATAAAAAGGACTTTTTCAATTTCATTTTTACTGTTCAAGTTCAGAGTGAAAAGTAAAAATCTTTTGGGTAAGAAAGTTCCTGTGAAGATTCTGGAAAATCCATCTAGCGAAATCGAAAACTGTCAGTCCCAGGTAATCCATGACCTCTTAATCTTGTATTCCATCTGTTTCAAATTCATTTTTAGCCTTTAGTTTGTATTTTTAGGGCAAAAAATCGTTTAAAAGTTCGCCCGCGGGGTCCGTAGGTGTGACACACGTTACCTGCGGACCCCGACTTTTTTCTATAAGGAAAAAGTCGTGGGTTCTGCACCCGACACACAGTATGCATGTGTATCTATGCACTGTTTACAAAGCGTAGGTGCGATACCCGCGCGTTTGAATTTAAAACATTTATTTCTCATTTGTTTCCCAAAAAATTTCAAATAAGATTGTTCTAACTTGCCTTTTTATGCACTGTAGGATTAACAAGATGCTGATTTGGAGAGAACGTGAACATGGGGACGTGGATGAAGCTGCAATACTCCATTTGCCTACACAGCAAGCATTAAGAGCATGCGGTTTGTAAAAAATTTGGGCCATCTCAGGCATGAGGGAACAAGTAGAACTCCTGACATGGTTGGTGAACAGATGGAATGTGCAGGACCAGTGCTTCATTATTGGTGGCCACTGGCTCGAAATTGAGCTGGAGGATATATATTTTTTGACTGGTTTGTCCAAGAGGGACGAACAAGTTTCTTTGTTTGGGACTAGGCCAGGTGGCCAGTCTATCTCTAGTCTTCAACTAGAATTCTGCAATGACCAGGAAAACCCTAGGGACAAACGGATTGATATAAAACCCATCATCCTTCCTAAATTGAAAGTTATTGCTTTTACTGTTACCAAACTGTGTGGGAGTGCTACGCTGCATGTAGCTACCGGTTCCCAAATGCGTATTGCTGTGGACTGTTTTCGCGGCACCATCTTTAACTGGTGTGAAGCTGTGTTGGCTAATGTAAAAGGCCAACTAACCAGAGCAAAAAATGGAAAATTAAATAACTTTGGATATGGATCCATCGTAGTCTCTTTTTCTCTAGAGAGGATCCCCATGTTAGCTCCACATAGTATTGTTGTTGATGCCGGTCGACTTCGAGAACCTAGGATGGTTCGTTGGTCCGCATTGATGGCTCGTCATGCTATCGAGGGTACTGAGATTGTTAGATTTCCTTCTTCATATTTTCGTTGGCTGGATCGCCAAATTTTTTTGATAGAGGACTTTCCATATGCCGGGATAGATTTCATGTTGTAGAATGGCTCTCCACGACGGGAAGTGATGGGATGAGTGTGGTACAAATCATTTTTCAACGTTTGCTAAGTTCTAATTTTTAAATTTTTTATCTTCTTTGAAAACTAATAGCAAATTTTTTGAATACGAGATGTGGGTCCACCTGACGACCAGCCCATCTCCGGCCCAACTACACGAGAGAAGACAACCAGTTGCAGCCGCACCAGCCCCAGCGGGCCAATCAGCAGAGATTTTGACTGATTTAGAGCATCATCTAGAGCGTTTGACTCTAGATATTCCAGAGACGAGCATAGATGACATTCCATTCAGGTTGCAGAGATATGTGATTGGAGTTCTAGGACCTTTTAGGAGGTTCCTATGTAGGGTACCTCGGGCAGTGGTTTCTTATCGTGATCACCATCAGTGATGGGATGATCGTGTAGACTCATAATTTTGACTTTTGTATTATCATTTTTACCGATCATGAGTGTTCCAACCTATGATCGAAGCCATTCTATATTTTGAAAAAAACTTCTATTACTATGATATATCACTATTTACTGGCTATCTGTGTACATGTTATGAATGTTGTTTGATTTACTGTTTTGATTATTGCAAATGTTGATTTATCATACTAGAATCAACTGCATATGCTAATGTATTTAAATGTCTTGGAATATGCTAATATTCAATGTAATCAAATTCACGTTCTAAGAGACGAACTCTTAAAAATAACCGTAATAACATTGGATTTCTAATGGCATAAACCTTGTTAAGCTGTAATAAAACAAGTTCAGAATCCAACCTAACAATCAAACTCCGAATTCCAAATGATATGGATTCAGATAATAATTCAATCACTGCATTATACTCTGCATTGTTATTTGTTGTTTGACCAAGGCTTACCCCATGCATGGATACTAACTCGTCGGAGAATTGAATCAATCACTTAATTTATTGAAGAAATGTTAGTGTACTCTATTGAAGCACCATGTCAAACCAATGTAGGTTTTAAGAGATGTCGACATCTGCAATATCAAATCCAAAACTCGAGATAAACGGGAATAATGATAAAAACACACATTCTAAAGTAGGCACACTTTTCTAATCTAAGACACACCAGCAGTAAAGAAATCTAATCTAATAAAAAATCAACACACCACGTTTAAGCGTAATATCGCTTTAGATAGAGCCCATTTCTGGGTTTATCCAAAGGGACACCATCAAAATCTATCAAATCATAGGCCCCTTTTGCTAAATTTTGTTTAACAATGTAAGGACCATGCCACATAGGCACGAATTTCCCATCTCCTAGCTTGTCGTTAGCTTGATCATAAAGTAAAACTGGGTCTCCTTCTGAAACGTTTCGAGGGCTCACACTTCTATCATATTGAGCTTTAATCTGTTTAACATGAGCCTCGTTTTCTATTGCAGCATTTCGTCGATTCTCATCTAATTGAGCCAAGTACAAGAAACATTTCTCCTCTTCAGATGTAGCTGGGAGTAATTCTATGGCTAATTTCAATGACGAAATTTCACATTCAGTCGGCAACACAGCTTCCAAACCGTAAACGAGTTGAAAAGGAGTGAAACCAGTTGATGTTTTTACCGAGGTTAGATATGCCCAAAGTGCTGAAAATAACATGGAATGCCAATTCTTCTTGTGAATACCAATAATGCATTTGATCATGGTGACTAAAACTTTATTGATGGCTTCAACCAGACCATTGGCTTACAACGGATGTCACAGTGGAACTATCAAGGCGCGAAGGCCAGTTGGTCACATTGATTCGGTCATCATGACATTCCGAAAATGACTTCCATGATCTGTAATAATAGCTTAAGGAACACCGAACCTAGAAATTATGTGATTAAATACGAATGTTGCAGCAGTCTTGCCGTCAGCTGAAAATGTAGGCATCGCCTCGGCCCATTTTGTAAAATAATCTACTGCTAGAATAATATAGGCATGCCCCCCGGCCGAGTGAGGGTTACATGTAATAAAATCGATACCCAATTTCGCGAAAGGACCAACAACAATTATAGGGTGAAGAGGAGCGGGTGGTGCGCGCATTTTCCGATCAAAAATTTGACAGTTGTGGCATTTCCGAACCGCATAAATGCAATCTTTGAACAACGTTGGCCAGAAATAACCTGCACGCAATATCTTTTGGGCTGTGGCATACCCAGACATATGACCGCCACATGCTCCAGAATGGCAGTCATTTAACACCTTTTCAGCTTCTTCATGAGTTAGACAACGTCGGAAAACAGAATCCACTCCACGACGATAAAGTGTATCACCAATGATATTATACTGTTGGGATTGGAAGCGTATTTTCCGTCGCTGAGTTCGTGAGATGTCAGGCCGAAAAGATTGGGTTTGGAGATAAACGATAATATCTCCATACCATGGATCAAGTGTACTAATGAGAAACAAAGATTCGTCCACAATGGACTCTTCTGCCACTGTTTCAGTATCAGTAGAGGGGAAATCGCACATCAGTTCCGCAAATACCAAAGATTTCTTTGCCTTGGATTTTTCAAATTCCAAGTCAAATTCCTGCAGGATAACTATCCATTTGAAATATTTTCCCCCTAGCAATTGTTTGGTCAAAATATACATCATAGGGTTGCAATTAGAAATTACCGTGGTTTTACGTAACAAGATGTAATGTCTAAAACATTGAACAGCTTGAACAGCTGCCAAGGCCAATTTCTCCACATGTGTGTATTTGATTTCAGTCGGATGTAAATTCCGACTAAGATAATAAATCACATGTTCATTGTGATATTCATCTTCCTGAACTAGTACCATCCCAATAGTGGAATGAGAAGCAGCGAGGTACAAAATGTAATCTTGGTTGTAGTTGGGAGGATGCAATAACGGTGCATGGGTCAACGCGTGTTTAAGTGCATCAAAAGATCGATCAACGATCTCGTCCCAAAAGAACAGAATGTCCTGTTTCAACAACCGGGTAAAACCCTTTGTAAGCTCGGCATAGTTAGGAATAAATCTACGTAAAAAGTTTGCTTTCCCCTGCAAACTTTGGAGTTGGCGTAAAGTCGAAGGAGGAGGCAATTTAATGATAGCTTCAACCTTCGATGGATCGACGCGAATGCCTGCTTTCGAGACAACAAATCCCAGTAATCGACCCGATTCTACGCAGAAAACACATTTATGCGGATTCAGCCTTATCCGATAATGCCTACATCTCATAAAAATTGCTCGTAAATGAGTGAGATGGTCAGCCCTACGTAATGAATGAGCAAGTAAATCATCGAGATATGGCTGGACAATGTGCTTAATGTCATGAAATGCATAAGACATAGCCCGTTGAAAAGTTTCTCCAGCATTCTTTAATCCAAAAGGTAGTTTACAATAAGCAAACGTTCCCCATGGACAAATAAAAGTTGTTTTGGGTTGATCTGCAGGGAGTATGTTTATTTGATTGTAGCCGGAAAAGCCATCCATGAAGGAAAAAAATTCACTGCCAGCACAATCATCGATTATTTGATTGATATAGGGAGTTGGATAATTATCTTTTGGACGCGCTCGATTAATATCCCTATAATCGATACATACTCTTATCGTTCCTTGTTTTTTAGTCACAGGAACAATATTTGATACCCAATCCGTTAAGGGAATTGGATAAATGAATCCTGCGCGAAGTAATTTTTCAACTTCTACTTTTATAGCAGCAGCTTTTCTAGGATGAATTTCACGTAATCGTTGACGAACAGGTTTAGCATCCGGGTAAGTCTTAATTTCATGAACAACGATCGATGGATCAATTCCTGGCATTTCTTCATAAGACCAGGCAAACACGTCACGGAATTCTTGAAATATGGCTTTATAAGTCTGAATTTCTTCATTTGTACAACAAGCACCTATATGAATGTTTTCAATTATTCCAGGTTTTACTGAAATGTCAATTGGAACCGTTCTAGATATATTTTCCAAATTTAACTCAGAATCAGGATTTTGCAATGGATTCTGAGGTTCCTTGACATATTCAGCAGTAAAAATTGAAGCGAAATCATCTTCAAAATGATCTAATTCAGGTAAACATGAAGATCGGTGATGTAGATCTTCCCATGGTAAATCATCAATAGAAAAAAACTCACGAATTTTCTCATCTGTATGAACAAGTTCAGGAAATGTCGTTGTTACTGAACTAGATATAGAAAGTGATTCCTCTTGGATCCCATTCATTGGATCAATTTCAGTTGAAGAGGGGTCGGAAAGTGACTGTACAGCCTGGTACGCAATTTCAAATGGACTCAAGGGCATCATGCCATCAAATGAATCAATCTCAGATTCTAGAGGTACGATCCAAGGATCATCAAACATAACAGTGTCTGATGAAATCATGTGAATATTTGCAGTAGAAGGCGATACGTTAGGAGGAGGAAAGGAAAAAGTTCCTAGTAAACCAGAATCTTTAATCAAACCCACTCCAACATCCTTATAAGGGATAGCCGTTTTACCAACATGTTGGATTTTTTCTGTAGAGGCTAGGTCGGACGAGAAATAAGTTAACTGATCTATTGTCACGATCTTTCCTTGATATGGAAATTTTATGAGTCGAAAGACCGAAGAAACAACAGCAGTCATAGCATAAGACCAACTGCGACCTAGGAGAAGGTTGTAATCTAGAGGGGCATCAACCACCTCCACATCTAGATTTACTATTTTACCTTCGACCCCTATGGGTAAATCCTGCAAAATACCAAAAGGTTGAAAACCTCGACGATAAAAAGCCTTTAGAATTGTCGAATATTGGTTAAGTGTAGGAGAACCAAGTGATTTCCAACACTGAATCGACATAATACACGTTGAAGCTCCCTCATCAATCACAGTCTGAAAGATTGGTCTGTTTTTGACTAACACTGGAATCTGGAAAGCCATTTGGTGAGGTAGACGAGGTGTACTATTTTCTAAATCGAAGATTATAAGGTTAGAATCCTAAACATCGGCAGCTCCTATGGCAGACAATAATAATTTACGTTGTGCTGGACATGATTGCAGCACTTCCAAAGCCGACATTGCTGAAGGAGAAACGGCTAAGTCTTCAACAATGTTGTAATTCTGAGCAGCTCTCGCATGTGGATTGAAAGCTGATTTTCGAAGAACACCTTTAGCAGGCGGTTTGATTATTAAGTATGGATTTTGTTTCTCGATCTGTAGCGGACCAGAAACAGAAGGAGGTGTAGTTCATGTGTTTGCATTAGAAGATTCTGCTTCTTTACCATCAACAGGATTCTTAGAACCGTAATCTTGCGATCGCGTCGCAATCCTTACATGAGACATCATCATAATAGGCTCTTCTAAAGTAGTCGAGGAATAACCAATCATCTTACTATCTTGAATTGGAAAAGGATCCTTCAAGACAGTAGGTTTTTGTGATCCTTTAACGAATTTCGTAACTTCGGCTCGATATGGACATTCTTTCGTGAAATGATCTTGTTCACAAATGAAACAAGGATAGCGAGGTTTACGTTTTTCGTCATTGGATTCATCTTTATCAGTTATCTCTTTCGAATTATTTTTGTTTTTATTCTTCCCTTTCTTTTTACCACCGGATTTCGATTTGGTTGTAGGTGTCTCTACAACGTGAATATCGGCAGAAACTTCGGGGGAAGATTCTCCTTTCGGGGAATCTGGTAAAGTTATAATAGGAGAAGAATTCTTTGAAGATTTCTTCTTACTTTTATAATTGACTGTACCAATCATACCGTCAGCGGCATGAGACCCTGAAGGAGCAGCAGCTATTTGACCTTGTTTTGGAAGGTCTGGGATTTTCTCATGTAAAGTACCTGACTGTGTATATACGAGGTCAAGGTACTGAGCTTGGGAAATTACTTTCTCTTCCGTAACAACACCAGCCTTAGCTACATCTTCAGTGATCTTGGGTAACAATGATTTAACAAACCATTCTGCCAAAATTTGATCCGGAATATAAACTTTCACCAAACGTCTCCTACGTCTCCATTCATGGATATGATTAGAAATATACGTAGACGTGGATTGTTTCAGTGAAGTTAATAATTCTGTGCCATTGTCGTATCTGACTGGCAATTGAAAATGAGTCAAGAAGGCAGTTGCTAACTGACTGAAATTATGAAACAAGCCTCATGGTAACTCAATGTACCATTTGTTTGCAAGACCTATAAGAGTCCTTTGGAAAAGACGTAAACGAATCGAATCATCAATGATTGAATTAGATGCACACCAAAGGTGATAAGTCATAACATGATTTGATGGATCCTCTCCTGACTTACCTTCGAATTTTGGTATATCACTGGGCAACTTATGAGGCATTGGCGGCCAGTTCTGATAATAAAAAATGGGATCATTTGTAAGGCACATCAAATCAGGTAAGTCCAAAGTTGCGATAAACGGTAATTGACGGTTAGGGTCGCGAAAACCTTGAGAAGCCAAAGCAGATCCAGGAGGCGGATACCCAGGATAACTAGGAATCGGATTTACATTAGGTATTGTGTAACCTCTCGGAAAACCAGGATGAACTGGACCATACTGAGGTTGTTGATAAGTATAACCAGGGTACGGTTGATACTGATAGTTTGGATTCTGTACATAGGGACCAAATTGCGGCTGTCCCTGGTACGGTTGATACATAAATTGAGGTTGACTTGTAACAACTGTACTTGTACCAGCTTGTCCTGCAGGCATCTGAACTATAGTCTGAATGGAAGATACTGACTGAGGTACAGAGACTTGAGGGATTTGCACGGATACAGGGATAGAAGAAGTCAGGGCTACAGATACTCCAGAAACAGGTGTGACAGGTTGAACAGACATTGCAGCAGTTGCAGCAGTTTGAGGCGGAGTCTGAGGTGTACTAGGCCCAGTCTGCTGAAATGAACTAGGTGCAGGAGTTTGAATAGCTGACTGAACAGGTTGCTGGGTTGGACCAGAAACCAAAGGTTGTCCAGGTTGATAAGGCAACTGCACATTAGGCTGCAAAGGCTGTTGATATTGGGACGGATCCCACATCATAGTTCCGAGGTATTGTCCCATAGAAGGTTGAACGTAAGGACCAAAACCTGGTTGAATGTAGGGTTGATAAGTAAGTGCTAAATTTCCGGCTCCTTGAAAAGATGGTTGAGCAGAAGGCTGTTGGTACCCTTTAATTGGGTACTGACCTTGAGGTTGATAACCCTGAGGCGCGTACTGAGGCTGGGGTTGATAAGGAACCTGAGGAGCATATTGAGTTTTGGGTTGACCTTGAGGTATGTACTGTCCTGAAGGTTGATACCCTTGAGGTATGTACTGTCCTTGGGGTTGCCCCCCAAAATAATATGATTCCACAGTTTGTCCTGGGAAAAAAATACCTTGAGGTTGAGCCGCAGGTGGTAATTGACTACCTGAAGGTTGTCCTCCAGGTGGTAATTGAGTTTCCTGAGGTTGCACCCCAGGCGGTAACTGAGTTCCCTGAGGTTGCCCCCCAGAAGGAAACTAACTGCCTTGATTTTTAGGATTTGGAATATTACCAGACATCATAAAGATTTGATCTACGTTCGACGTTTCAATATTAAATCCGTTAAGACCAGATGATAACACATTTTCAATTGGTCGAGGAGCTGCTCCTGAGAAAGCACCACATAGAGACTGATATCCTGAAGGAACAGAAGGACCACCGTGTAAAAATGATTCTGGTGTTTGAGAAAACATGGATGACTCTCCTGCCATAAAGGATGGCGGATAATAACCTCTGGGTGTAGGATGAAATGGAATTCGAGGTGGATAAAAAGCAAGACCCGGATTCTCTAAAAATTTTGTTAAAGAGAGATACCAAGGATCAGTTCGAATGGGGCTGTAGAAAATAGATTCACGCTCCCTAAGATTTATAGATTGAGGGGAGTTGGGAATAGATATGTCTTCATCTGGATTAGAAAGTTCTTCAATAGAAATAAGTCCAGAGGGAAGATCGTCAATAATGATATTTCTTACCCTAGGTGAACCAGGATCGCTAGAAGTTGGTGTGATAAATCCTGAGGATGTTTCCAATACAGAAGATTCAGTTTCAGGTTCAGAGATTTCAGGTTCGTCAGCTAATCCACCAGAAGAAGAAAAACTTCCAGTAACTTCAGAAACTGAAATCGGTTCTTGAATATATTCTGTTGTAGGTATTTGATGATCAGGATGTATAACTATAGATGAACTTCCAATTTCCGTTGATCTAATTCTACTACTACTGGATGATACCAGAGCACGAAGCCCTTCAAGTTGACTTGGTGAATATTCAGGGGATTTCCCTTGTATTCTCCGGGATTGTCTCGGCAATTCCGCCACGATTAAAAATTATCTAATCACACGCAAACAAAGAAAAATTTCAATGAAAAAACTTAAAGTCTCTAAGAAACAAACAATTGAATCGCACGCTTAAAAAATCTAGGAATTCAAACCACACACAAACAGTAACTTTCCGTACTAAAAACACTAGTTGATGATGAAATCCAACTTAGTAGAATTTTAACACGAAAAGGGCGGTTGGAACAGTTATCCTGACAACCTGCTTAATGAAATAGACTGGTGCAAGTTTCTCCACTATACCATCTCGAGTGAAGATAACCCTCTGGAGAGTCCAAGTGAGTCTAGCCGACGTCTGTTCCAGGTACAGTGGGATATTCCCTCCACCATCACCTTAGGAAAGAATCCTAAAGATTATGGCCACTAAGGTTACCAACAGAAAAAAATATACCTGGGGGAACAGTCTACGATCCGACACACACGCAAGGGCAGAGTAACAAAGCTCAATCCCCTGGAAGGTTCCTTGAAATAATCCAAGGTATACCGACAAGTGACCCCAGGCTCCTCGACAATGGTCTATCCGAGGTTTACCGTTGTTAATATGTGTATATCTTCTATCGTTCCCAATGAGGAAGGATTTATTACCTCACCGGTTCAGATATGATCTCGTGCTTAACTCCTTTAGGAGGAGCTTCCCAGAGCATAGATGCAACAATTGGAATTTCTTCCTACCGCAATATTTGTCTAATTGTTTGTTTTAGCTATCTTGGAGAGTTAATTACTCCCTACTCCAAGATACTAGCCTAAGCTATGTTGGTGATAAGAGCCCTAGAAATAAAAAGATTACTAAACGAATTTTAATTAAGCGTTACTTTTATGAGCTGTTTCTTAAGTCAATGGGTGCGAAAATGAAACTTTGATGATGTGAAGACTCGACTTCCAAAAAACACTAAAATGCACCTAGAATGATATTCAATTCTTTTTCTTTTAATGAACTTCTATCTAAGAAAGAGTTGGAGAGTGCAATTCTTTTAATAAACAATTCCTTCTTTAAACATGAAGAATGATTGAAAGAAAATATTTTGTCTTTTCAATGATGATATATATCAAGCTCATAACAAAACCCTTTTTCTTTCCAAACTTGAAGCTACAAAACAATTTTCCTTCAAAACAAAGCTATAAAAATTAAAAAACTACTCAAAACTACAAAATCTAATCTTGAGAACTATGATTTTAAACAATCTAAATGAGTAAAATATTTTAAGATTTTTAGAATGTTTTCCTTAGTTGTTCAGCAAACTAAGAATCTATTCGTCCAGAATAACAAACAAATAAAAAACACTCAAAATATGTTTTTATAAAAAATGAAATTCAAAACCTTCAACCAAGTTTTTTCGAAGATTCGCAAAGAAACAAATAGCTCTATTTCTCAATAAAGGATGTTCTCACAATCAGGTCGGATTCAAAAAGACAAAAAGAGATCAATGTAATCTTAGATACTTCAAACTGTCAAAGCTTCGAATCACTAAAAATACCAAGTGAAAAACAATCCAAAATGCAAAATCTTCTAGAAAATCATCAAAACATCAATATTATTGGAGTTCATTCACAAAAAATTCTTGACAGAAACAAAAATCAGTCTGGGCAGAAACCAAAAATCTAAATCCAAATAAAAATAAACTACACAAAGAAATCTGGAGGTTTTCTAAAATTTTTACAGGGTCCGCAGGTAACCAGTATTGATAGGTGCGGTCCCGCACTGTATTCTTTACAGAAAGTGTGAACCTGCTCGCACTGTCAAAATAAGCCAGAGTGCGGTCCTAGGAAAAATTATAGAAAAACTTAAAATATTTCTAAATTTTCAAAAATAGGGAAAATCTAAATTACCCAGACAGATATGTATCAATCAAAAACCAGGAAAAAATGTTTCCTCAAATCAAAATAAAAGAGAACCAAAAACAACAAGTTCTTTCCCCAGTATGGTCGCCATTTTGTTGTGTAGATTAATCCATCTTGCGGACAAGACCGATCTCTCTAGTACTAAAAGTAACTAGCAACAAACAGCCAATTATACTAATCTCTCTCTAAGCATACAAGATTCATAAAAATGCTATATAGGTGTAAGGCCTACCTTATGTCCAATGCTTGCTTGATCTCGTTGAAGTCCTTCCCGTGCACTTGAAAGAACGTTCCTCGTGAATCTGCAGTCACAAACAAGCAAAAAGATTACACATCACCTGTATAGACATTATTATAAACCATACTTATCATAATGATCAAGGAATTTATGAAATAAACCATAAATAGACAGTTTAATGAGAGAAATGAGTATATTTGTATTAACTTCAAATAAAGAAAACCTTTACAACCTGTGCCTTGATGTCGTGCAGGTCCTCCTGGGGTCCGAAGCAGGAATCTCTTCTAATTTGACAAGCATTGCACTCTTTGAACCAAGACTAATAGAGATGAGTGATTTAACCTCACAGAAAGTCTTAGTTAATTGAGTCTGAATCTCAACAGCATTTAACTTCAAATATCTTAAGCTTGAACTCCCTTTGAGGCTACCCAAGGCCTCTTTTTATAGTGGAAAAGAGGAGGTTTTTCTGCTCCAAATATGAAGGGATAAAATTCTCCTTCAAAGGGATTAGCTCCTTACATCAAGGGGTTAGCTCCATCAAGTGAGGGATGCATGAACCTTCTCAAAGCGTATCCATTCCCGAAAATTCCCATCTAGAATCTTCTAGAATTCATCTGAAATCAACTTTTTAACTTTACTTTCTCGTCTTTTTGAGTTTTACAGAGGTCCGCACCCATAACACAAAGAACGTACGGTAGGGTTCCGCAGGAGAGCTGAACTTTAGGTGCGGGACCGCAGGCAATGAATAGAGAAAGTGCGATACCAATGTTTAGGGGATTTTTAGGAACTTTTCTCTAATTTTGAAAGCTTGACATGAGGAGCTGATATGTTAGACTTGCAAAAGGAGTAAGTATGAGTAATAATGAGCTCATACTCATAGCAAAATGTCAGGATGACAGTTTTTAGTGTAACACATTCGCCCTGCATTCGCCCTCAGCTCTTGCAGAACAGCATTTTCCCTCAGCATTCGCCCTCAGCGTTCGCCCTCAGCTCTTGCAGAACAACATTTTCTCCTCTAAGCCTAAGCTTTCCATTACCACCTTGGGCATAAGGTTGTGTGATGCTCCTGAATCCAGCATGGCATTGTGCAGGATTTTTTCATGTATGTTTAGACTGACATAGAAGGGAGGCACAACCCCTTGGTATTTTCTTTCAATTTTAGGACCAAACAATAGTTCTGGCTTTTCATCTGTCAAGTTCAAAGTTTTATTTTCAACATTTATATTCAGAGCTTTT